>CATIWR010596566.1:0-36302 GCA_949677035.1 Omphalea diandra
ATAAAAATAAAAAAATATTTGAACAAATTCTTTTTTTTTTTTATGAAAAAGGAAAAAAAAGTGAACCATAAAGTAAACCAAAAAATTTGCCCAATAAATTTTTTATAATAAAAAAATAAATATATATAAATATAAATAAATATTTTATAACATAAAAAATATTTTTTAATATATATATATATATATATATATATATATATATATATATATATATATATATATATTTTAATTATATATATATAATGAGCAAAATATTTGGGTGACTTGAATGTTACAGTTTTTTTTCTTTTTTCTTCAAATAAAAAAAGAATTTGTTCAAATATTTTTTTATTTTTATCTTCAAATTCTGTATAGAAAATGAGTAAAACTATTTGGATATCTTGGATGCTACAATATTTTCTTTTTTCTTTTCTTTTGTTTTTTCAAATAATTTGGATGTTATATTTTTTTTTCTTTGTGAACAAATAAGAAATAAAAATTGTTCAAGTGTCTACAAAATTTGAACAAATTTAGTATGTAAAATGAAAAAATTTTGTATATACAAAATTTATAAATTTTTTTGAAATTCTATATAAAAAATGAACAAATTATATATATATATATATATATATATATATATATATATAAAGTGGAGAGATTTTGTATCCAAATAAGAAGTTAAATATGGTCTGATATGGCTATTACTACCATCAAAGCTGTGTTTGGCTTATTGAAATTTTTTGTAAACATATAAAAAATGAATGAAAAGAATACAAAATTTGATAGAAATATATATATAAATTGAATATAAAGTGAACAAATTCTGCATTCGTAAAAAAGAAAAAAATGTCAAATGTGACCTAGGTGCGATAACATTGTAGCTGTCACATCTGACGTCACCTATTAGTGTCCTTAAAGTTTTATGTCTTATAATATATTTTATTTTTCACATTTTTTTCAATCTATTGTCTATCCCAAATTAAAGTTAAAAAAAAGAGTTTAGAAAATTAAATGATGTAAAAAATTAACTTTCATTAATTTTTACCTTATTAAAAGTACACACTTTAATAGATTAATTATTAACTCATTTAAATTCTATCTTTTAACTTCCATTAACCACTCTCTTGACTTTCATTAACCCAGTCTCATACAAGAAGTAAGGCTATAAGAGCATTGGCTGCGTAACCATCCTGCCCCAGGTTTAAGTGCCCTTGAACGAAGCATCATATTGGTTTTCTTTCATAAATTCCCATTTTTTTCATCAAAAAATTTATGCTCTCACAGCCTCTATCGCCATAACCAATCCGTCCATTTGTTCCCATTTCTACCCGTAGTAATAAGAGATTTCTTTAGGGGTTTCAGGATATCAATACCGCCTTGTTGCTCCTAATCTGGCCCCCATTTTCGTTCTATAGTGAGAGGGCAATCTCCATAGTTGCACCCAGAATATGCATTCTGTGAAAGACATAATAGCTGCTGAGAAAACTAGACTCCTCTGTTTACAAAATAAACTTCTGCCTGCAGTTGTTACAGTGCTCAAAGGATCGGAAAAGTTCCAGATTCCATTCCTCCACATTCTCTTACAATAGCAAATTTAGAAATATCAGACTCAACAATACAAATGGCAGGAAATTCTTTTCCAACATTGCCACCATGTAACCGTGAGTCAAACAAGAAAGGAAGATGTTACTCGCATCACCAAGAATATACTTGAAAAAAAGGCTCAATCTCAATCCTAAGCTTGACCAGGCTCCACCACATCCAGCTGAAATCCAGCAACCTAAAGACACCTAAAAAGTATCTTCGTTATGACTTTGAAAATATCAGCTCTACTCCAAACTTCAACCTAAGGCCAAGCCCCTAACGCTTTTGGCAAACACACATTATTACTCCAAGCCACTAGACTTTTCCTCCTAAGCCCTACAAATTCCGACCGAAAACTTTCGCATAAGCTCTCAACCACCTTAAGTACAGCCATGCGAAGATTAAGATGGAACTTTTAATATAAAACGGCTTTATAAGTTGCAATCTACCATTACATGACATAGCTGCATTAGTTTGTTTATAAGCCATCGAAGGTAACAATACATCAGTCGCAGGTTCAAAATTTTCAGCTACATAGATATTAACACGACTTGCCGTGACTATTTGATTGGAAACAAACAATTTTCAAGACTTGAAAATCGATCTATAATCATCCAAGTGGTTTGTTATGATTTCAACCAGGTGTGAATTCTAGAACTAAAGGCTTGTTTCATTTGGTGATAGTATCAGCAGTGAACGATTAGCAGCTAACGATTACTGTTCAACAATTAGCTATGAATTATCAATAGATATAATGTATTCAGTAATTTCACGGTTAAATATGCAATTACATTATAAATGATAAAAAAAATAATTATTTTTATATTTCAATTAAAAATATATAAATATTAATTTATATAATGATAAATAATAATAAATATAAAGCTAATACAAAAAAACTAAATATCAATTTTTATATTTTAAAGCTAGAAAATCCAACTTTTATCATTTAATTATATTTTCTAAAATACTGATTTTTAAATTGAAACCTTGGTTACTGACATTTACTACACTTTTTTTTTTCAATATTTGAATGATTAATCATTGTATATCAATAAACAAATGTCAAACTAAATAAACATTAATAAAAAAAAAATAACGTGCAACTGAATTAGAATCGAAGTGGAACGGAAATAAGAGTTTCCTGGAATCGGTAAAATTACTCCTCCAAACCGAGAGGTAAAAATCTCCCTTCCACTACGGAAGAAGGGCATACATGACACATGCAAGCTCTTGCAACCTCTATTGTCAGCAATTACCCAACCTAGTTGATGGTAACATCTCATCAGATATACAAAAAATGAGCATATTAATGTATATTGCTCGACTGCTCAAAATATAGCATGCAGTACATTTTTGCCATTAGCCTTTTGACGACAAATCAGATAAAACATAAATAATACTCTTTCTATTTTTTAATAGATGTCATTTACAATTTTTACACATATATTAAAGATTATATTTAATAGATATTATTATATATAAAAAAGAGTATATTACCTTAAATTAACTATTTTTACAAATTATTATACACTATAAAAAAATAATTATTATGAAAGAAAAAAATAATAGAGTTAAAAAAATTAATTAATATTTATTGATAATTGTAAAACGTCAAGATGTACCAACAGTTGCTCTCTAAAACAATATTTGCTTTGGAACGAAGGAAATACTATTTAGTTTTCAATTACTTTTAAGTAGAGAGATGAAAGATTCACACTATTCCATAAAAGTTAAACATGAATAACACAACTGAAAGCAAAGTATAACAACAAGCAGGCTGAATAACTGACACTAAATTCCAGAAGAACAACCTACAATCCAGATTCATCTGTAACATTTTTTTTTTTTTGGAGTTTTGCACTTTGTGCATCACATAGCATATTTTTTTAGTCCTACAGAGAGTACTTATTAAACAACGGCACAAACCTCGAAGCAGGCAGCTCTGCTCTCACCAGTCCATCTAATAAATGCTTAAACGGAACTAAAAATACAAGTCTACCTCAACCTCCACTGTACCAAGTTTCTCTTTAGTATATACTTTTTAAATAAAATAAAAAAATATAAAATATGAAACATGAAAACAACAGCTCATATGGAAATAAAATGTACATATATCTATCTGAATGCCAAACTACCTACTTCTGTCTGCAATAACTAGTGATTACCTTCTTTCTGCCTAATCATAGCTCTTCCTTCAGTATCCCCGAACCAATAAACTGTAGTATTGTTTCTTCCATGATTACCTGTTTCATTTGATGTTCAAGAAACAGATATGGAAAACATCACCCACGAAATGCCTACAGTAGATAGAGATTTGGGTGCAGAAAACTTCAGTCAGAATGAGGAAATTAGCAACAATTATTGCATCTGCAGTATTAGTGTGCTCATATAGCAATGTACATGTTATCTATGATGGTTGTCTCTCTGCATCCCTATTTGATGTAACGACTTTACATGCTGCTTTTGATGGCGGTCTATTGATCTTTTCGAGTAACCTACTGAAAACTAATTTGACAGGTATACAAGCAACCGTAGTTGGCCCTGATGTCTCAGGCTTGATAAGCCCATCCATTCGGCTAATACTGGTATAATGTATGGGCTTAATTCCAAAATTTGGTTGAACAGCGATGGAAGATAGTGTTCTTGTTTTTTGATTAGATGATAAATTCGCTTTCTTTGGCAGCTTTCTTGACAATTTCCTATCCATTGAAGGTCGAGAAATATAGGAAAGGCTTTTATGTACCAGGCCTGCCTTGTGATTGAAACTCCCTACAATTGACTTCTTAAATGGTAATCTTCCTTCTTGATCTATAAATGGAAAATCCTCTACAGCATCCTCAGCATCCAACAAAGGTGATAAATTGGGCCGTGGAACCCTAAAGTTGGTCCTTCTAGCAGTCCTCCAAGCTGGCGAAAGTGATGTATTTCCATCATGGTCAACTGTTTCATTTCCATGATAATCACTTGTGGAAACAAGACATTCTGATGAACCATCTTCCAGGGCTTCAATTTGAATTGGATGCCCTATTATTGCCTTCCCATTTAACTTGCTCATAAGAGAAACAATAGGAACACGTTCTTTTTGGTAGCTTGCTTGGACCTTCAAATCCACATCTACCAACATGGTTCTTGTCCTTCCGCCAAAATGACTACGGCCAAAAATTATTGGATTGAAATGCTGTGCCCTGTCCTCCCAATGTTCTTTAAAAGCAGGATGACCCTTCCAAGTCATGATGTCCCTCCAATCAATAGCATCATGACCAGAATTATTTCTTCCACTGGATGCAAACCTAGGAGTATAGGAATAACGCGCACTATCCAGCCCAACCATTTGAGTCTCAATATATTTTCTGTGCAAATCAGTATCATCAACACCATATGCTCTGTGTCCCAAATTGCTGCCCTTTATCCCATGATATGTTCCATGACCATTTAAAACTTTTCCAACACCTCTATCAACAGATTTTTTTGCAAGAGGTCGAATATTCCTTTTCCCTTTCAATTGCCATTTGGACACCGCCTCGTTAGCAAGAAAAGGATCATCAGGATAATGATGAGACATTTCGCCAGAAAATGCTAATTTACCAGGCTCATCACTGCTTGTACTTCCATGTTCTCCTGGTGCTTTAGGCGGTCTCATAGCATTTTGTTCAGCATCGATTGGAATTACAGCACCTGTAGAAATAAGTAGCAAGGCTAATGAGACCCAAAAAAAAAAAAGTCCAAGTTCAATATTAAATCCTTAAAACAATTTCATAACAAACAAAACTTAACAATAATAATTTTAAAAAATAGTAAAGATCATCATCTGCATATAAACACATAAATGTCGGGACTTTGGAATAACTGTGCACCCATGTAAACAGCAGACCATCTTTAACACATTTTTTGGAGAGAGGGAGGGGGGGGGGAAGTTGCTTCCTGCTTTGCATAAACTAGAATGTTACTATTCCTCTTTTTCATAATTGAAACACTTCCAATAATCATAAGTCAAACTCAAACATGTGTGATAACGGTGCCACTAGACCAATACAATGGGCGAATTTTAGTGATCGAAAGTCCTAGTGAACAATAATAAAGCAAAGAAACAATAAACATATTGCAACCCCAATGATTCTGAAGAAATCACGTAGACATCCACAACTGAAGAAGCTAAGGTCCATGCTTGTCACACAACAGCCATTCCAGCATTTAAAAGGATGGCCAAAGAAAAAAGAAAGAAAGGGAACTGGAGGAAGGAAGGGGAGAGTAGAGAAGGTACCTCAACCAAGCAAGCAACCACTATGAAGAAAAATAGAAAGAAGATTCTCCATGTAGAACCAGTTCCTCTTACCAATGCTTTGAACTTTTTATTTTTTGGTTCATTCAAAGCCTAATAAGCCGTGGGCTACACAACAACAGGTAGTCCTCTCCTTTTAGCTCTCAGCATAAAAGTGAAGCATCCACTATATTCATGAAGGGAAGAATCGGACCTGAGACCCCTCACTCACCACACTACTCAAGAGTATGAGGAGACCAATCAAGCTAAGCTTGATTAGCATGCTTTGAACTTCCATGTGCCAGAACCGATATTTCTGAGGATTTGAAGTTAGATTCCTGTTCTGTTTCATAATGTTTTGTGTTCTTTAAGCTTTCATGTGCAAAAACTGAAGAGCATCAGGCTTTGAGTTCTTGGAACTTTCATGCCTGGTCATTTATTTCTTACAAATGTTTAAGAATCCACTAGAAAGCTCCAGAAGTAGTCATGTATGAAAGTATAATCTTATCTATTACAAAAGAAAAAGAATAAATTATCCACTTCATTAAAACCTATGGATCAGGGTAAAGAAGGTCTTTTCTTTTCCATCAGAGTCACTCTGTTCATTCCTTCTACACTAATTAGAAAATGGAAAGAATGTCAGATCAAAGAATTTCCTTTCCTACACCATACAACCAAGGAGACTCCAATAATGGTGAACGTAGTTCTCATAACTTTTTGCTCTACTTATATGAGCTAGGTTGCTTGTGAGCTAATAGGAGCTTGGCTCAACAGAAGCTTGTTTGAACTTGTCCATTGAGATTAATGAGTCAAACTTGAGCTCACTTTTATACATCACTGATTGAGCCCAGTTTAGTAAAGCTAGGTAACGCTCAATTAGTTCAGGCTTTGCGGGAGCTGATTATAAAAAAGGCATAAGAATGCTTATTTCAGATTTAGAACTCATTTCTCAAATAAGCCAAGCATATGTACGCTAAGCCTTGGTTAGATTAGATCATTTGCTGCCCAACCATAATGTTAAATAATTAACCATATCAGAAGATGAATTGTAAAAATCATCGATATCTTGTTCCCAATAATCAGAAAAGGCAATTTCAAGTTAGATCAGAATCCATACGTACTAAACAAAGAATATTACAAAATGCTCATTCACAAGGTCATGTTTAGACCTCATTTTCTAATTACATTTTGTAACTGCAAACACAAGCAAGACATTCTGTTCGCAAACCCCTCTAGTCACACCCCACACCTCATTGAATTTGGAAATTCAACCTTTGTTCTTAGCTCCACCTCCATCTACAACCACTGGTGGCATGCTATTACCAACTCTATAAACTACTAAAATTCACCAGACATTCAAACAAAATGATGGCAACCATAGTAAATGAGTTAGTGTCAACTCAAGCTTTTCATGCAACCTAAAAGACCAGTCCTAACAAAGGCTACTGTTTTGATGTCCCTTGTCTGCAGATATCTTATACCCATGGAGACAGATACTGCAAATCCAGCTTTAGGACAAAAAAAAGTAGAACTAATTATAACATAAGATCACAATACTCAAATGTCAGAATTTATCAAGGGCAAAGAAATACGACCACAGAAGAAACAATAATACTGGGGGAGAAAAAACACATCCTTAAAATACCAATCTTGGAATACACAGAATATGCTAAATAAAATGATTGGTATTTTTCACTACAGGTCAATCATGGACATCCAGCTCAAGACACCTATTCTGGTAGAAGCTTTTCATATGAACCACAAAGAAAAGACATTGTCTTGAACATTTATCCTCAAGGAAGTCTGAAAATTTTAAAAATCTTTCAATGCATTGCACTTGGGTTTGCTGGTCCTCAAAAAGGATCACAAATTCATTCTAATCCAAGAAACATTCATAGTCATTTACATCGATTAGCATCTGTTTTAGCATACCTGTTTAGAAATGCAGCCAGGAACCAGATGAATGTAGCAAATTTTTAAACTCATCACGAAAGACACAAAATATGATCCAAGGTATTTTATCATCTAGAAGATAACATGAATCCCTCCAAACATAGCTGAAGAATCTTGACATCAAGTGTCAAGAGAAACCAGAAAAGTTATCACAAAATACCTAGGGCTACCATGTATAAGCCATTGGAGTTAATCTTGCCAAAACTAAGCAAATTCTTTCCTGTCTGCATATACTCAACAGATAACCAGATAAGGCAACTAACATAGCATTCTCCCACCGCTTGTCTTTCGAAGTTCAATGCCAGGAGTAGTAGCAGGATACAAACAACAAACTGTTAAAAAACGCACATTTTTTCTTTTTAACCATATAATATCAGACAATAAATCTCAACAAAACCAGAAAAGATAGTGAATTCCTGAATCAGCCATGAAGCAAACAGTTGATATCTCAGACAAGTGCAAAACTGAAAATACATTAGGCAACCAACGTAACAGTGAATGGAAAAAGGATAGTACTGACATGAAATGAAATAGTAAATACTTGACCTGGAAAAACAGCCCTTTCATCAGGCACATCTGGTTCAGTCTCAGAAGAATCTGACTCAGACTCAGACACAGAATCAGAATCAGAAGAGTCTTCTTTGGAAGAGTCAGATTCAACATTATCCATAAATCCAGAAGAAGAGTTCTGTTCATGCAATGAACCTTGATGAGGGTGGCCAACATCATCATCTTTAATCTGATTATTGTTATCATCCAAAGAATCACTTGACTCAGTTGGAAAGTAAATGCATCTGCTTCTTTTTGCCTGACCAATTGCTCCCATCTGCTCCAGCCCTGAAAGTAGAAACAGTATCACAGTCAACTTGCAACAATCAAGGGACTTCTAATTTTGCAGTATTCTGCAGTACATGAACAAACACAGTTCCTATCATGTCTAAAGACCAAACATTTCCCAAGTTAACTCCTCATGTGATCTCTTTTTGTACAAAGCATGTTTACCATTTGCATGATTTGTTCCTTCCATGCTTGGGGCACCAGCAGGATGAGCTTTTAAATGATTATCAGTCATGGGAATCAAAGAACCACCCAAATCACCAGATGATGGAAGCTTTCGCTTTAAAGTGGCAGTTCTGAGCCCAAAATCCTGCAATCCTCTCATTCGCGGCGTTCCTTCAGAATGATCATCTTCCGAGGTTGGCTGATTTACATCCTTTGTCTTCATAGGATTGCCAACTGTCTCATCTTTGACATTTGCATCTACTCTTTTTGAAAGTTGACTCAACTTGCCATTCCCAGGTTTCCCACTACAATTTTCCAAATCTTCTGAAGCAACAACAGGCTCCTTCTTTGCTGGCCCAGATGATTTACCTCTTTGCTGATCAATAATTGCACTTAATTTTCCTTGCTTTTTCAAAAGTTGTTTTTCAAGTTCAAGTGCATGAAGGATTGCATCTTCTCGACGTGCATATTTCTCTCGTTTTTTGATTGGCATGCCCTGGGCCGATTCAGCCCTTTCAATGCAATCATCAAACTCACCACATCGAAATGCTTTCACACGCTTAGATTTTTCTAAATTATACCAGTCCCTGAAGAAGTAACAGAAAATTCACTTTACAAAAAAACATGCCACAAAAGAAATCAGAATAAAGAAGTAATGCCTATATAAAAAGTCAGTTACTTGAAACAAAGAGGAAGATTTTGTTCAAATGTTTTGCAGGGAAACAGAACCAAAATACTAAAACATAATCTATTCAATACATGTAATCTATCAACAAAATACTTCTCTTTCCAACAGGCTACATTTCATTTTCTTCGTTCTTCCTTGTCATAATAGGAAATACCAAAAAAATATATATATAAGGAAAAAAAAAAAAAAAGGGAACTGCAATCCTTAATACAAAGTATACAAGAGAAATATCACAATATAAACTCTGAGGCTCAAAACATCAAGAAACTTTAGAAGGTTATCTGGAAGAAAATTCAGGCTAAACCAATATCCATAAATACAATGTCTTTAAAGTCAATGTCTGACGTATGGATATCAAAAGGGATTACCATTGTGTTTCAATAAAGGAAGTGCTCTTCAAGCTAACCATTTACTTTCAATTCTACATCCAGACAAACAAGCAGCAAATTTTTTTTTAAAAAAATCTCTTGATTGAAACATATAATCCAGTTAGAAAGGTGATATATCCAAAGAAAATGAGTCTGGGGAAGAAGTGAGGGGAACCAACAAATTCCCACCAAATAAGACTCGAAGCCATGCATTGCACATCATGCTAACCTTTTCTACTATTATTGCATACACAGAGAAGTAGACATGACCATAGGGCATCTTAGAGATTGATAAAAGTGAGGTTGTATAAGTCTGCTTAACAGAATAAATTTATAAGAATTCCACTCTCAAATAACTATAAAAATTTATGTACATGAAATCAGTTAAGCCTAATTCTATAATTTGACAACTTCAGAGGTAAAAGAGAATAAATCAGCACTGTGAAAGGACCAAACACTCAGCATCTCCATGGACAAATACATTAGTAGAATACTCATAATGACCATATCACTTTGTCCAATGAAAAAAGAAACATTTTTCCTTGTTACGAACAACATTTTTTCTTCACACACATGTATAGAATGTCTCAGCTAATAAAAATGCAGCCTTAACCACCAGAAAATTCAATCCCACATGTATACAAGTAAAATCTTTGTACAACTGAACTTATTAATTTTTTTTAAAGAAGGGTAAATGGCGAATAATAATAATAATAATAAGACATACACACTAGCGTCTTCCCTTCCCAGGAGTTTGACGGGCGTCCCGGTTCGCGGAGAAGTGAGATTACACTCAGTCAGCTCGTCAGGCCCCAGTATCTTTCCCGGCCACCACGACCCGTTCCTCCTCCTTACCCACACGATCGGCCCTACACTACAATCTGCCGCACCTGATCCCGAACTTCCCATCCCCTCACTCACTCTCTCTCTCTCTCTCTCTCTATATATATATATATATATATATATGGATATTATTAACTAACTAAAAGTCTCCCTTTCTGCATAGTCAAAATCAGCCTCCGGCGAAGAAGAAGAAGAGAGAGAAACGGAGGAGAAACCAGAAACAAGCGTAAGCAGATGAGAAAACGGATTCCATTCAGATTTGGGGATTTTTCATCTCCATTGATTGATTTCTAGGGTTTTGTATCAATCAATTTGAATTAAATTGTTTGATCTTTTACTCTCTCTCAGTATGTCTTGACAAGCCTACTATAGACTCGTCGGCGGCGTAGGTGGTGGTGCCGGCGCCGGAAATGGCGGTCGACGTGGTGGCTTTAATGTAGCTTTCGGTGGTTGTGTAATTGTTTGGTAACAGCAAAAGAGAAGAGGGTTAGTTACGGTTTTTGATTGGTTTTTGATTTTTGGTTAGAAAACAAAAGAAAACAAGGGACGAGTTGAGTGGTGGTTCAGGCTCACTGATTTATACGCGGTTAACTCGGGCGAGTTATGTGGTGTGGTACTGTCCAGTGTCAAACGCGTGGTTCACATGCCTTTTGTGTCCTGTCCTCCATTTTTCCATTTGGACCAGTTATAGTAGTCTCGAGATTTTATTACATTTTCAGATTTCACCATCGTTATAATATCATCAGTCTTGTTAAATTTCTTTTTAATTTTAAAATCATAAGAAAAAACTTAAAGAAATTAATTATAATATTAATTAAAGACATACTAAAATTATAATTAAAATTAATTAAAGTAAAATAAAATATTTTTATAATGATAAAATACTCTCTCTTTTATTCACTCATATATATTTACACTCAAAAAGCTCTCTATATCATCTTTCACTCACATCTCAAAATACTAAAATATATTATTAAATAAATAATATTTAATAATATATAACATTATTATAATTAAATAATTTAATATGACAATTCTAATTGATAATGAATAACAGTCAAGTTGATAAAAAAATAATTTTTTTATCTCAAACAAATGATAATTTTTTCTGGAATAAATTTTGAGATCAAAATTATATATATACATATATATTTAAAATTACAATTTTGAAATCTGGTAATAAGATAGAAAAATTAAGTATTTAACCTTTTTTTTTTATCGTTAACCCTATAAATAATATTAACTAACTCAATGCCATTATTTTAATTGAATACACAGAAACCTAAAATTTTTTAACCCAACAAACTGAACCCATATAATGCTCACTTTTATCATCTTCGCCTTATTTTGGATCATCATTTTCCAAAGGAAATAAACATGAGCTTAGTAGACTGTAGACAGGCAAAGTCCGTTTCAGCATCGGGTTTAGGCCTTGATAAAACGATTTGCCCATGAACTGCCACCGGCGCTTAGTCTTTTGCAGACACAAGAAAGACAAAAAACGAGGTAGAACTGAAAAGAGGGGAAGAAAATTAATAATTTTTTAAAAAAATAAAAAAAAAAGCCCATGGGACCAGTATAAGAAATATCAGCTACCATCAAGTGATCAAATGGACCATCAGCAGCAATATCCTAGTGGAACACCATCCTCCTGCCTAACAAAAATTTTCAAATAAGACTATTATGCAATTCACAGAACAATTACATCGACGATGATGAATAAATGTGAGTTGGATGGCAATGAGAACAATCAAACAGTTTCCAAGCCTTCAAAGATGAGGCTAAGCATCAAGAAACATATCTGCCTACAAATGTTAATGTTATCCAAGTTTATCTTTGGGAGGTGATCGAAAGTGGGGAAGGAGATGTTAGCGTCAAAATATACATCCTATCTGAACTAATTAGCCCTTGTCTAATACTCGTAGGAGGAGAAAGCAGACAGAGACAACTAGCAGCAGTAGGTTGGCTTCATCATCGGTTAAAAGCACCAATAAACTCTGGTGAACAAACAGAAAACAACAGCCAAAAACTTTGTAGAACAACTTGCTGGAGTTCACAACTTTACGTCCGCTGAAGGTATGTAGAAAACAACTTTACAGGCTTCATTTGGAACAGCAAACTGTGCCATGCCTACTCACCAACAGCAACAAAAGGGATTCCCCTGACAGGATAAGGTAAATATGTTATCACTCATGCTCAGACCAAAACAAGACAAAAATTGAAGCAGAAAATAGAGTTGATTTTAAACACAAAAATTTAAAGCATTGAAGAATGGATGGAAGCAGCTAAGCAACCAAACTTGGTTGAAACTAGAAAGTAGAAATGGCAATTTCTATAGTAAAGGTCCATTTGGGTAGGTATGCATCTCAAATGAAGCTGGATTTGGATTTCTAATTCTAGTAAATGATCACCACAAAAAAAAAAAAAATGTCAAATTCTATTTGTTCAATTCAAATGACTATCAATTTAAATGGACCCTGATAAAAATTCTCCAGCTGTTCTAGGGACAATTGAAAACAAGTGAATTCAAATTTCAGCAAACAAGCATACCAGCCACCATGTCTTGAAAAATAGTCATTATCCAGAGAAATGGCCAGAGCAACAGCTACTGCTCTCTCTGATAATGTCAAAGGACGAACAACTTCCAAATCATGAATCTGCAACATAAAAAGAAAGACACCAAAAAGGAACAAAAAAAATTACTGAAAGAACATCGCATCACAAGGAAATTAAAGAGAATTTCACTTCTGATTTGGTATTATACCGCTGCTGCAAGACCAGTCTTGGAACTGGGATCAGAACTACCAAATCGTATCACGTACTGACCAGCATCAGTAAAGATCTGCATGATATTTTGAAACTCCAAAAAGGTTACGAATATGAGCATTCCCTGTCGCTATTGATACAATTATAATATTCACATGCCATAATATTCACTTTCCCCATTTTAATTTTCAACTCTTTGATGATACAAAATATCAGGTTGAATCTATCACAGTGGGGCGAAGGCCTTCAATTTCCCCGCTTCCCTATCAAAGTATGATTCTATCATTTATTATCTAAACCAGAACTCCGTATTCTGGGGTCCAGTTTGATGTGTGGAAGAACCAAAAATAAATAAGGTGGCTGAACTCTACAGTGGTTACAGTACTGGGGGCAAGGTCCCATAAATGAATTGCAGAACAGCCTGATGACAAAAGCATAAGACTTATACTTGCCTTCTGCTTGGTACAATAAACTAATATCTTTTCACAAGACCTATATTATCATCTTAAGTGGATAATCAGTTTGATCTTACTCCATTTTTTCTTTTCATTAAAATCTAATTAATCAAATTCCTTCTATTATCCAGCAATGTATAAATTTATACATATAAGTATATTCTACAGTCACTCTCTAATGTAAGACAATCAAATTCATTATTTATAATGAAGCAACAAGCAAGTGAAAGCCCAAAACTTTAGTTCTTAAACAAAGTAAATTTCAACATAAGAATTTTAGGTATTTAATGGTTGGGAACAAATAAATAATGTGCAAGAACTAACATTCTAGTCAATAAGACTATGTTAAAAAAAAAGGAGCCAACCTCAAATCCAAATCCCCTCCAGTCACGATCTATTTGAGCCAGAACTTCCCCATTAATGTCCTTCAATGTAAATGTCCAATTCCAAAGTCCAGGATTTTCAACAACAGCAAATTGCTTATTTCTGTGAATAACACAGTTAGCTAGGATGATTTAAAATTTAAATAGAAAAAAAAAAAAAAAAAGGTATGCTGGAATTACCCAAGGTACAAATCATATATCCTCCTCCAAAGATGCCATCGTCTATGAACCACACCAATTTCCTGAAAAGAAACAGAAATTTGGCTCTGTCACGAACTGGACTGCGGTTCATGTTCTCAAAGTCGCTTGATCTATTACTACTAAAACCATCATTATGTTAAATTTACATACTTTACCATCAATCTCTGCATAAATTGAGCTGGTTATCCACCAAAACGGCCTTCGAACCTAGATGGATTGAAATGGAGATGTGTCGGTGAATTAGGTCCACTCATAATTTAAGAACTAGCAACTTGCTATATAGATCAGAAAGAAATTTTGCAAGAAGTCCTCACCCTGAACAGCTCATTACCCATAGCATCAGTTACATAAGCAACAAAAGGGCGCCTTAGACGAAGCAGCTGCCAAAAACACAAAAAGCATCAGAAATTTCATTCTACTTTTTGTCAACATAATGTCAAGTTTCCATAAAAAAAGTAACAATATGGCCAAAAAATGACAGAAATTCCACTATGTAAATAATATTTTATTGTTAAAAAAATTGCTATATGAGATTCCAGAGCCATGAGCAAACTATCAAAGTTCAACTTCAGGTGGTGGACAAAACTCAATAAGCCTTCATATCTACTTACAGTTTTTTCTAGACAATCATTCTCTTCTAAACTTGAATAATTTTACCCAATCTCATTAACTTTGTCCATTCGGCCTTATCCTATCATCTTCATGCCTTCTGATTAATTTTTTTCCAATCATTGCAACAACTTCTCCCTTTATTAGTTCTAAATTGAAGTAACTTCAACTTTCTCTTGATGTCTCACTTGTATTGCCATTGATCAACCACAATATTCTACCCATGCCACCACCCTATATCTCCTCACACTAATCCTATAGGACTCAGCTAGTCATGAAAAATATTTTAGATTTTCCTTTATCTAAACACAGGATTGAATAAGTAGCAGTTAAACTTGCATTTAGGAACATCTGTAGTTTAAATCCTACTACTACCACATACCTTAACGCCACAGAGAGGAATTCATCCGGATCATTGTCCAGTGTGTGTGTGTACATGTATATATAATATTGGGACTACAAAGGTCAAACGCATGGAAAATTTAATTCTTATGGAGGGCTGTGTGATTAGGGTGACTACGGATATCCTGCATTACTATATTAAAGAATTAGTCTATCTATCAAGTAAAAACGCAAACTGCAGGTTAGGCCCAAGAAGAACACAAATGGCTAGTTGATAAGGAACCTTAGTCTACAAAAAAAAAAAACAGTAATAATTCTCCAATTCCGATTTCAAAATACAAAAGAAATGAATAATAAACTAGCTGCATTAAATGGAATCATTATAGATTAGCAATTCTAAGGATATAGATTAAATGAAAAATGATAGCATAATAGATAGGCTCGCAGTTTTAATACTCCAACTAGGAGAGAGAGAGAGAGTTGCATGAATGACACAAGAAATAACAATCAAAGCAGGGGGAGGAGAATTGAGAAATATTGCATACCTGCCTAGCAATTACATTACTTTGCTCACGAATAAAACCTGCAGGCTACAAAAGAATAAAGACAATCAAAACATACAATGATCAATCATCCTCTAAAATCCAAATTGTATTCATGGCAGCATAGGAGTTAAAATAATTACTCACTGACTGTGGATAGCAAACATCTACAACTATGTAACGATTTTCCTGCAATATTAAAAACAAAATTAATAATGACACAAAGAAAAAATTAAGACAATTTGTTATAAGAAATAAATTCCACAATGAAACCATGAAATTCATTAATAATAAGGCCCAAGTCCAAGTTATTCAAGAATAGGGGCATTGAGTCTCTCAACATTTTGCCTAGGATTAGTCAGTTTTCTAAGGCGTAGCCAAATCTAGTAATGTTAGTCCATATGAGACAATCAAAGAGAAGACGTATGCATATAAAAACCACATAAATATTAGAGTTTCCGAGTGCATGAACCACAACCAACCAACCACAATATCAAGCATTTGGACTCTTAACATTGCTGCCAATGCTCATTTTGACAGGAAAAAAAAATAGTGATGGTCATTACTTGGTTGTGGACAGAATGAAAAATCAAGGTTATTGGTGCAAGGGTCTTCTTTAAATTTTGTTGCCAAGGGCACATATTTTTATATCTTTACCTAGCTGCTAGATAGTAGGAGTAGCAGGTTTTATATTAGTATCAGTAATTTAAGGGAATTAGTTTCAGTGGTCCATTTTCCAATTTGGGATGTGTTTCTTTCAGCAATCTCAGTCACAAGACCTAAGTCTAATTCTAAACCCAAAAGGTATAATTCTTAATAGGCATGGTTCTAGAAATTACTCCCTTCTTACAACTAATTCCACACTATTAGCTAATACAATTTAATGTGAAAGCAAGTTTCCAAACCTTAAACTCCTAACCCAAAAAATTCTACAAACCTTAAATCTTAAAATAACCCAAAATTTCCCTCCTTACCTTCTTATATTATAGACAGAACAGTAAGGATACAATACTGCAAGATAACAAACTTGCTGCATATTAGAACCAGGACGTATTCCAATTTCGCATCTTCAACCATATGGCACCGCAATGTTAAATTTAAAACAAGTGTAGAGCTGAGTCAGCTTACAACAATATGTTATATACTACATCCACCGAATCAAGCTTTATTTGCCATTTCTCAGCCATAACTCAAAAGTTGGAGCATAGTAACCACAAGCAAACAACAATTTTGACTGATAGCGATTTCATCCACACCCCAAATGGTTCAAGAAAAAAAGTGAGAAAACAGAGCATTCTAGCATCTTGAAATTTTAAAGTTAAATGATTCACTATAAAATAACTACTGTTTGCCATCAAATTAGTACATGTATGAGGGAACAAAGCCGAAGTAAAAAAGGATCACCTGCTCAAAACCAAGTACAAGATTTGCCCACTCTATATCCCTAGTAATCAGCAGATTGGACCTAGCAATAAGAGGTGCAACCTGGGCCTGTAAAATTCAGGAAATGTCAAGATAAGTTATAATTTAATTTGACAGTTATGATATAAGACAAGCAGATAATAACTCAACGATGAAGCAAAAATTATGAACTCATTGCCTCTAACTCTCTATCAAGGGAAGTTCTTGGATGCAATGAAGAAGTAAACAACTATGGTACCAAAAGGTGGCATATGAGCAACCACCATCTCAACTACATTTTCTCAAAGATCCATGACTTGAAAGGAAAAAAGACAGATCATCTAAAAAGTTACTAGCATTAAAATTACAATCACACACAAGCAATTTATATAAAAAGAAAATTGTATGCAGACATTTAATACATGATATGACAAGAATACCATAATATGTCAGTTGGACAATAAAAGAACTCTCCACTTCTGAAGCCAGCCAAAGTTTCATGGTTATGACCCTCATAGCATCCAGCAAGTAATTTATTAATTATTTATTTCGAGATTATGAGATTTCAATTCCACATTCTAAGGAAGCACATCTTTGGCTTCACAGAACAATTGAAAAATAAGTTTTAATTAAAACTTAAATCAGGAAAAAACAATCATAGATATGCAAATAAAAACTATGAGCACATAATAGACAGGTCAGTCCAACTACCCAATGATCTATGGAGCCTAAGCTATAATAGTAAATATAAAAGTATGAAGTACTCCTTTCACAGAAGAACTGAAAAGAATACTGACGAATTCTACATTAAAGATTGGCAAACTTGATGCAAATGGCATTAGATCTATTACCAAAATTCCATAAAAGCAATGGAATTGACTTCCAGATTTGTAAAAAAAAGCAATAAAGACATTGTAGACATAAATAAATATTAAAGTGCGTCTAAGTGTGAGTCTGTCCATGTATGTTCACACATGTATCTTGTTCCATATCTAAATAGTAACTTCATGCATTTCAATGATTGCGGATTTGTAGTAAAGAAAAAGGAATTCTTAGATAAAAGAGATAGCATGTAGTAGAAATATGATCCTTGAAGGATTGATCATGTAACCGAAAAGCCCTTATTTTTGGGCTAGGGGGTGGACTAATGCATCAATTTGGAAATAATATTCAAGAGTTCTTATCGCGACTAAAGGAGTTAAAGATTGCAAAGGTCACTAGCATGCATAATTTAACAGGAAAGAGGAAGTGAAATCATGACCAGCCAAAAACACTAACGGACCACACAAAAGCTTGTTTAGAATGTGAAAACAAAACTATAGAGTTACTTCTTCAAGTACCATCATCATTAACTTCAGTAGTACTTACTTTCACAAACAATGATTACAAGCCAAAACTGCTTACAAATTTTAACTCCTCTATTTCACTCAATAAGTACAGTATTAGTTTTATTCGAAGCAGTCATAGCAGTCTAGGACAGACAAATTACAGGAAAACTTCAAATTGCTAAGTCTTCTTTCTTTTCCATGCCTTTCTCTTTATTATCCTTTTGATGTTTTGCATAAAACAAGAACAACATCATGTCAGTCTTCTATCATAAAGCGACCGCACAGTCCAATAAATGTATTATAATAAACCAAACAATATCTATTCAGAAAACAAAAAACCGAACTCACTTCCTCTGGAGAAGCCGGCTTCAGAAACCCAGAAACAGATTGGCTGGGAGGAGGCTGATTCGGGACTGCTCCGCCATGGTCATAATCAAATCTTGCTTCTTTCATTGTATGCTGATTATACGCGGCCACATTACGACGACAATATCCATGCTTACCAATCTTCCTTCTTCTTTTCCTCCTAGATTCCTCCATTTTCATATCCGCAAGCCACACCTTTGCAAGAAAATCTCTATCCAACTGAGGATCATTCTCAACACCATGCGCAAACCCGCGAAAGATAGACATTCCTGGTACCACCACATTTCTTTGCAAGAAAGGGTTTAGAAGAGAGTCAAAATCCCTAAGACCAATACTAGGGATTGCACCATGTGGATGATGAAGCTTAAACAATGGCGCTATAAATTTGATATTCTTGGCAAGGAAACGAAACTTCCTTGCCCAATTCATAGCTGCAGAAGTTAATGGCTTTTAAAGTCCAGAGAGAAGAGTGCTACTGATCTGACCCGTACTGTATCCTTCCGACTGAAATATCGCTTTCTTCCTTGGCTCTCAGGACAAGACTAGGCTTATTGAATGGGATGTTTAATAATTACTGGCAATATTTGAATACCATCTCTTTTTTTATTTATTTTTTAAAAAAATTATTAAATATCGCTCATCTTCAAAAAATTATTGAATATCATTTTCTACTTCTTCACAATTATATTCATCAATCTAAAATCCCATTTCTATTATTACAAAAAATAGATATCATCAAAGTTCAAATAAATCTAAAATCCCATTTCTATTATTACAAACAATAGATATCATCAAAGTTCAAATATATTTACATAAATAAATGTTCTATCATAGATATAATAACTTTATCATATTAAAAATTGAACCTAAAATGACTTTAATTTTAAATTTAATCACTGAATTAATATTTTATGAGCTTTATAAAATATAATTCTCAATTGATAATATTAAATATTAAAACTTTTTAATATGTACTCTTAAATTAAGAGTGAAAATATATTTTGTATTTCAAGATTGGTGAGGATTGAAATCATATTTGATAACAAGTTTAGTTTCAAAATATCGATGCTATGTTTAAAAGTTAAAATATGGGATGGTTATTATATGATATAAATATATTTTAAATATAATATAAATATGATTTAAATATAACAAATTATGTATGTATAATTATAATAATTTATTTTATAAAATGAATATTTCATTTTTATTTTATTTTATTTTGCAAATAAAATAATATCTAGGAAGTAATATTTAATAATAAATATAGTAACTCTCAATTTATTTTTATTTCTTGCCTATAGATGATCGCTAATTGCTCATCCATGTTGTCATCATTAAATTAAACAAACCCTTAAAATAGAGAAATTTTTCTAAAAAAAGAAAAATTCTAACATGCCTTTAAAATGGAGAAATTTTAACAGGTAATTTGAAAAAATTTTGCATAATTTTTTTGTTTTATTGATGACGTTTCATAATTTTCACAATTTTATATTTTAAATGTATTGTACAAATCTTTTTAATTAATTGATTTACCATTAACTCAGTGCAGGTAAGAATTTCTTCATCAGCTTACACGAAAATTTTTTTTATTCTAAAAAAGATTGGTATATTATGATTTACGTCATTATCACAGCCTCTTTTAGTGGATTACGCAACTACATATTACATCTCACAGGCCCACCTACTTGAGTATGACCAAGCCGGTCTGTATCTAGCGTTGCATTGGCTAAAAACGGCATCAGCCATAGCATCCCGTCACATTTTTCTTGATTCAAGAGGCAGAAAAGCAAAGAAAATGTTCACAAGGTGTTTTCCTTCTCTCATTCCTTTCTTTTTTAACATTTTAATCTTTGAATGCTTCTTCATAGAACTCCTTTTGCAGAATTATAATTTCTTGTCGAGTATATATGTATAGATACCATTGGGAATCATATCAATGTTATATGCACGTTTAGTACTGTTGTTGATTGGAATTCTTTAATGATCATATGTAGAAGAAATCCTAGTTCTCGATTTTGGTGATTCAACCTGTTTGTGTATAATATTTATTTGAACTTCATTATAGTTGGGTTCTAGTTATTTTGAGAATCTTTTTGATGTTTGATGCGGGTTTTGATGCTGATGATTACATATGGGAGGTTAGGTGGTTGAGGATGGATAACTTCTATGATGGGGCATTCCATGGTAGCAAGAACTGTGAGAATCCATCAGGCAGCAATATGAATAAGGATAGTTTGGTTAAGTTGAGATTCCTAGATTGATTTTAATTGTTTATACACAAATTTTAGGGTGTATTTATAAGGTATATTTGTGCATCATGCTGGATCACACACACACACACAGAGATATATATATATATATATATATATATATATATATATATAATTGGAAACAAGTAATAGCTTAATTTGGGTCTAAGTTGGACACCTAATGTACAAGAAAATTCAAACCTATGATGGAGTAATATTTGTTGTATTTTTGCTTCAAACTTTGACCTTGTTTAATGTATATGCTTGGCCTGCAACCTTTAGCATTTGCTATGATAGTTACATGCCACCAAGGTATGTCTTTCTTACTTGGTCAGAATAATACTTGGTGTTTTATTTTGTACGTGAATTCGGTAACATTATTTTCATTAGCTACTAAGCTTTTGTATTCAGGAATGTCCACAGGTCAGATGTTAGCATATGGTGATTTTGAAGAATGTCGTTCAATTGATTAGTGAATTGATGTATCTTGCAGTGATTTGTTACAGTAACATTCATAGGTCTGGGTCAAGAAAGGATTTGTTCCTCTTATCGCTTTTGGAGTTGCAGATTCTTATGATTACTGAGGCTTGACGGATTTGCCTAAATTGTGGACCAAATATGGCTTCTGATCTAGAAGGTAACTTTTTGTGGGTAAAACAAATTTCATTTAATTTTTTTCTACTAGTTTCCTACCCCTATTTATGTATTTCGCTTTCTATTTCTTGATCATTGTTTCTTTTATCTATTTACAGGCAAAGTGATTGTGATTATGGGTGTTAGTGGTGCTGGGAAATCGTAAGTTTATACTCATGGTTTGTTGTTATGGTGCTGAGAAATCAAAATGCTTTGCGAGATCCAACATGTTTACAATCCTTGTGATATTTGTAATTTCCCCGAATTCTTCAATCCCTATGACAAATTTCTTCTTTGTAGTGGACTAATTTATTTTTTTATGCTTTTGGTTATGTTGCTAACTGTTTTCCCATGCACTATTTGCAATTTATGTTGATTTTCAAATGTTCAAAAAAAAAATGTTGATTTTCTTGGTAATGAATTCATGCGTGCTTCGACAGCACAATAGGTGAGATGCTGGCAAAGGTCTTGAACTGTAATTTTCTTGATGCTGATGATTTCCACTCACAAATAAACAAAGGTACTAATTTTGAATGTTTAAATTTTTTTTTATTTCTTTTGATCCCCCTGCTGAAATCTTTATTTTCTTTCATTAAAAGTTTATTAATATACGCATGCTTTTGGAATTGTCATTTTTCAACATTACAGAAAAGATGCATCAAGGCATTCCCCTATCACAGGAAGACCGAATTCCATGGCTTGAAAGTCTACGGCATGCTCTAATGGAGAGGTTGGTTGGCGGAGAAACTGTTGTGCTTGGCTGTTCCTCTTTGCAGAAGCAATATCGAGAAATTCTTCGATCAGCCGACCCCAGTTATCAACTTGGAAGTTATGTCAGTGCAGTTACGTTTGTACTGCTGGACGCGAAGGCAGAGGTGCTTGCAGAGCGGTTGAACAGAAGAGCTGCAGAAGGGAAGCATTTCATGCCAGCGACTCTTTTGCAGTCACAGTTAGACTTGCTTCAGATCGATGACTGTGAAGGAATATTCAAAGTTGATGCTACTTCAAGTCCTCAATCCATTGTAAATGCCATCCTTAATGAGTGTGAAGGAATATTCAAAGTTGATGCTACTTCAAGTCCTCAATCCATTGTAAATGCCATCCTTAATGACTAAGTATGCAATGAGAAAGATTATGCGGCCTTAAATAAATTTCAAATTGGATTTTGAAAAGCAGTAAAAAAAAAAAAAAAAAAGTCCCAGAGTTTGTAGAAATTTTCATTTTTGTTTTTTTGTTGCCTTTGTTTTCTTGATTTTCTAAATTTAGAATGATTGGTGTGTTCTTCATGTTCTTCCTGCAAATGATCCATTTTAACATAATGAAAGGTAAAAACTCAACAAATATATAAAGGAAGAAGACACAAATTTAGGTGGTTCGCCACACGAGAGTGACATCCACGGAGAAAAGGATCTGAAAGCTTCTACTATTAGTATACTTGGTAGGACATCGCCCTCTCTTCCCCTAAAACCAAATTGGATTGTTGATTTACTTTCACGTCCCAATCACAGTTACGTTTGATATGAATGGAAAATATCGATATTCACACTCGCCTTTCTGCCTTGTCCTAAATCTGAATTGTTGCAATTAGCACAAGAAATTGACAGCAAACTTCTACTTCAGCCTGCCATCTGCAAGAAACTGCAAGCATTTTTAAGATGTTAATTAACATTGGCCTTTAATATACACAATAGAGGCATCTGAAATATCAATGAACAGAATAAGACACAAACTAACGCTAATTCTCTTTATACTTTGGGGTAGTGTTCCTCCTGTTGTAAATCATCATTAGTCACCATTATGGATGTTCAGACTTTGAGAATCTTCAAGAGCCTCATCATCGGATGCGAGTCAAGTGGGAAAATGGCTCCGGATTAGCTTTTGGAGCAGGTTTAGCCAATTCTGGAACACCAAAAACATTCCAGAACCTAAGAGTTTCATCACCTGCTGCTGTTGCAACCGTGCAGCCATCAGGACTCTGAAGAAAGTTCATTAAACCAGTAAGCATTTGAACCTGAATAAGGCCAGAAACAAGTTAAAACAAACATCAAGAAAAATGGATTTTCGATTGTTACCTGAGTCATGAAAAGGACTCTTGATGTGTGACCAGTGAGTTCTGCCATTTTCACCATTGACGGATATTTCCAAAGAGTGAGCTGATTCTGAGTAAACCCATGAGAGCTAAGCAGCTCCCTCTCATTCTTGTTCCACAGAAGAGCACAAACCTGAGAGCCAGTGTCTACTGAGTTCAAGCAGGCACCTGTGTGCGAATTCCAAAACTTTATGCACCGATCGCCACCACCTCCTCCTGTGGCCAGCAAATTTGCTTGGAATGGACACCAAGCAAGGGCTTTTACAGAAGAAGTATGATCCTCGAACCTGTGAAGCCATTGAGTCGCTGCATTGGATGATGCCATGGATCTATCCCATATGTAAACAAGGTTATCATTGCCTCCACTTGCTAATTGTTGGCCTGAAGCTGACCATTTAAGCCCACAAACCTCTTGTTGGTGTCCTCTATAGGTTTCCACAATGTGTGATCTGATTCTCACATCATTGTTAATTATTTGGCCATCCATTCCTCCAGTAGTAAGGATGTGGTTGTTCCATGCCAGTGACCCAACTCGAGATCGGTGACCACCCCTCAATGTTCTTAGCTGTAGACGTCAATAAAGTCAGAATCAAACCAAAGGATTACAACTGAAAAAATAAGGGTAAAAAAATATTTGAAAAAACAACAATTTCAGGCAACAAACCTGTCTATTAGCAGCAGAATCCCATAACTGGACCATAGAATTGTTTAATCCAATGGCAATGTGGCGCCCATCGGGAGCCCAATTGACACTGGTAACAGGGCCAATTTCATCATCAATTGTCACAATTTCAGAGGTAGAACCATCAGAAGCATCCCACAAGTATACAGAGTTTCCAAGAGCTATAGCCAGAACATTGCTGCTTCCCCAGTCCAACAAGTTCAGGTAGAAATCATCCACAAGGTCAGGCGCATCCAAAGTCCTCTCAGAAGTCTACATTAAAACACACCAAACAATAAATTCATAAACTAGATACATCAGCGTAACCAATTCGACTTTTATATACTTACAAAAACAAAGCAGCCGCCACTGCCAGTAATGGAAAGTGACTGCCTCATAATGCAGAGGTCAAAAGTTCAAACCCTGACAGTATTTTTTATCCCCTTTAAATACTTATAAGTTCCGAAAAGGAAGGTTGGATAAGAAACCTGAGGAATGTTCCTGCGAGGCTTAGTGAGCTTGGCCGGGAGGTGAGAAGAGGAAGAGTGCTCTTGAGGAATCAATTCAACAGGAGCAGGAGGCTTGTTTTTGAAAGCTAGAATTCGAGTGCGGTTCATGTTCAAAGTTTCTGCAAGTTGCTTCCTGTAGGCCTCCGTTGATGGTGAACTCATTGCAGGGTTTTCTTTACCTTTTTTACATTCAGTTAGCATGTAATGTGCATAGTCCAAATCCATAGCTGACCGATTGGGTATAAATCTATCCAACTGTCACATATCATATACATACAAATCAATTAAAGGGTTAAGACCCAATTTCCTAATAGCATAAAAAAAGACTAAAGTCTGAAACTTTTTTACATTTTCTTTAGAATTCCTTCTTTGAAGAAACTGTTCTCGAAGTGGAAATCTTGATTGGGATTTCAAGTTTGAAGAAGAGTTTACTGAAGAGTTAACCGATCCTGCATCCATTATATTAATCCAAAAAACAAATACAAATAACACCACCAACAACAACAATAGAATAGAATATAATAGAATAAAAAAAATCAAGAAATCAAGACCTGCAAAACAGAAGAATATTAGATTTAAAAATTAAAAAAAAAACAGAAAATAAAGGAAGAGAGAAAGGGATTTGCTTTGAGCTTCGTTGTTGATCGTTCAGGAAGATTGTGAGTGCCAACTGAAGAGTGAATTTGTGGGTTTATACTGACTGCAATTGGGATTTAGGGTTTTTGATTGGGTTGGTTTCTCATGCTGCGATTCGCCGACAATAATTTTAAATGTTTGAAAAGGAGAATATCTGGAATTCTGAAGCGGTTAACGGCTCACTTTATAGGTGTGTGAAATAGCCGTTGTAATTTTAGATGGACCACAATGTCCCTCACATGAAAACTTTGACCTTTAGCTCCATTTGTTAAAGGATTAAATACCATGACCCTGGTTTTTAACCTAATATACCATTTAGTCCTTTGTTTTTAAATATTATACTAAAGCATCCCTCTGTTTTGATTCTGTTAACCTTTTCATCCCTTTGTGAACTTTTCTATTAAATTAATGTAAAATGATTATGATACCATTAATTTTACATTAAATTTTCAATTCTTACCGGACTTTAGCTTTTTTTTTTCTCCTCTTCCATTACTTTATGCCTATAATCAATAAAAACTGACATTCAAAAGAAATTGAGAAAAAAAATGCAGCAAACTGATCATCAATAAAATCGTAATCGAGATGCAAAATACACAACTAAATAAAAAATACAAAATCAGTTTATATATAGAATCAATAAAAAAAATCAATTTAAACCCAACAAACATTAATTTCTCATATCAAAATCCAAAAACTCAAATTCAACCTAATCAAATCAAAATCTATCATCGATTGCAAATAATGATACCATGGTCATCATTGTTGGTTTCTTCGTCCCAACCTATCCTTATTGAACAATTCAAAAAGTGCAGTCGTCCAGGATCTATCAAATCAATAAGAAATGAAATAAATAAAAGAAATGAAAGGAAAAAGAAATGACTCATCGATTTCACATCAGAAATTACCAACATGAATATAAAAGAAATCATGAATTACATATAGAAAGAAAACGAACCACTTATATTCTCGAAGTTGAGGTATCTAAAGAATCACCATGTTAAGCAGCGTGATAATCAACTCAAAGATATCACTCGTCGACATTGATAGTATTGATGAGGAAGATGATGATTCATCTCCTTCCTTTGATCTTTTGCTTTTTTTTGGGATGTTTGTGTTGCAAACTATTTATATAGAGGCGCAATGTGAACCATTTTTGTTCTGTGCAAGATGATGCTTACATGTTCGATCATGACCTTTAATTTCACAAAATTGATGGAGATGGGTTTAGTGCTTTTAATAATGAAAACGGTTTAGAGGGTGCCATCGTTGTTGAAGATGAAAATGGAGCTAGGGTTTTAACAAGATAAACCTAACAAAATTTAGTAATGGAAACAAATGAACACTGAATTCAAATTTAGCGGGAGTCTTTTTGTTTAGTAGAAGAAATTTTGTGGAAGTCTTTTTGTTCTTTTGGCACAATGAAGAAGATGGGGGGTAACATTTAAATTTTAATAGATTTAAGATAGTTTAATGATTTTTGTTTATTTGACTAGCAAAAAAAGTGTAAAATTTTGACAAAAGGATTTTATTATTAATGGAAATAAAATATAGGAATGTTTTGATATAATTTTAGAAAATGAATAACTAAATAATATAATAAGACAAATCTCAGGGATCAAGTATTTAACCCTTTGTTAAAATTTTTTTGAAGAAAATGTTTTATGAAAAAAGATATTTTCTTATATATAGAATACATTGAAAAATATTATTTTTCATAAAATTATATCAAAATTTTAAAATATAAATGTTTTATATTTATATTATTCATTTTTAATATAAAAATATTTTAAAATTAAAAAATCATGTGAGTTCCATTAATTATTGATGACCATCATCGATTGATTATGACAAATAATAAGTGTTGGTGGTTAAAAATAGTCGTAATAATAAATATATTAATAGATATATATTTTTTTATTTTTTATTTTTTATTTACATAAATTTATTACAATTAAAAATAATTTTTTTCTTTTAAAAAAAGTTATTTGTTAAAAAATAATTTATTTTTTATTAAAAAATATTTTCTATTAATTAATTAATTAATTTTTCTGAACGTACTAAATATAAAAAATATAAAATTTGTTAGAAATAATTTTTCTAAAATAAATAAAACCTATTCAAAACTAATATTGTGTGCATTGCAATAATTCAAAATATATTTATATAAAACAAAAGATTATATAAATATATTTGGAGAAGTGGGTTTTTATATATGATTTGCATAACAATAAAAATTTATATAGCGCAATAAGTGAGTTGTAATAATTCTAATCTTTATATATATATATATATATATATATATAGGCTAAATGTTCCCAAATTTTGTTAAGTGACATCCTAAATATAGAATAAGTGGCATTTTTTCTTCAAATGACATCCCATCCTAAGATCTCATGTCATAACTTATATGATTGAATTAATTTATATATATTAATTAAATACTATAATAAATTAAATATTATTAATGACCATTATTTAAAACTTATTGACAGTTACAATATTTAAAATACTACATTAATGAAAAATGCATTTATTTACAAGTAATTTACATAGCATGAAAAAGGAAAACGCCGAAAATGGACATGGACAAACAATATTTTTTTAAATGTGGGAAACAAAACATTAGAAAAATGTACAAATATAAAAAAAAAATATAGGGACATATTTATAAATAATTTTTTCTTACATATAATAAATATTAAAGTAACTAATTATGAGATCTCATAAAAAATAATATTAAAAATAATTATCTAAATCAACATTAACTATACAAAAATAAATGAGATGATAATAATCAATTATATGTTTAAAAATAAATATTAATCGTTCATAAGTTTCATAACCAAAATTAATAATAGAAAAAGGAACATGTTTCTAAAGTGGAAACACATTTCTTAATTTTTTTAAAATTGCAAAAATGTATCTGAAATATTTCGAGAGAGTTTTAGTGAGTTTTCTGAAAAAAAACGTTTTCAAAACGTGAAAATATTTTTCTACAAGAGTTTTCATGCATCAAGTAATGCATTTATTTATATTTTAATATTCAATGTGAATATGAAAAATATTGAGTTTTTAGTCAATTATAAAATTTTTTATACTGCATTTATTAACACAAACGTTATACATAGTACAAATTTTATGAAAAAACTATAGTAACTTATCTTCTCTTTCTCACCTTTTCCAATTTTACAATTTGTGTTTTGATTTCCTACCAAACACTTAATGTCGAATATTATGAGATTTTGTGTTTTCCTTTTTTTGGTTCTCATATGCATAATGAATTAAAATTAATTACTTATTTCAATTATTTTTTTTCCATTTTAACAGGAGATGATTTGCAAAAAAAAAAAAAGGTCAATAATACTCCTTAATCTATAGTTTAAATTCTAAAAAAGATAATTAGAGAATCAAAGTGAGGATGTTGAGATTTTACAATATCAATTTCAAAAACAGAAGTTTCAATAACACCGAGATAATTATTCTAAACTAAAAGGTAACATAACTACATTTTTAACTATAAATTAACGACAATTAAATTCATTCATAATTTATGTCACAAATTATATCATAGGTTATTTAAAACTCCAAAAATATAACTAATTGTCACTATTTAAACTTAATTGTCTATTACAATATTTAAATATCATATTAATGCCAAATACATCTATTCATAAATTATGTCAAATATTATTTTAGTTTTCTATACTTTAATATTCAATGTCAATTCATTTAAAAATTTAATGACATTTATAGTATATTTATGGACATATAATCTAAAAAAAATATAAAATTTATGAAGAAGATCATACTCATTTATCCTTTCTACTTCACATTTCCTGGTTTGATAACACGTTATATCAAACATTATGTGGTTTTATCTACTCTATTTCTTTAGATTTCATGTTCACAATGAATTAAAATTATATACTTATTTCAATTATTTATTTTCATTTTTAATGGGAAATAATTTGCAAAAAAAAAATTCAATAATATTACCTAATTGAGAATTTGAATTCTGACAAGGATTAATAGAGAATAAAGGTGTGAGAGTCAAGATTTTAACGATACTGGTTTCAAAAATTAAAACTTCAACAACATCGAAATGGTTTCTCCTAATGATAATGTAACACAACCACATTTTTAACTGTAGAAGTTAAAAAATCTGTATGACATTTTCAATGTAACTATATTTTATCCTATATTAATTTTCTTCTTAATTTCAAAGTAAACAAACTATATTTTTACTGTTATAAAGAAAAAAATAGTAGCTCAATTTTAAGGACAGTTGAAAGAAGTAGGGATTTATTTTGATCAAATAGTTTAGTGTAGTGCATAAATATATGATCACTTTTTTGAGAAAAATAATTGTTAAATAAGTAAGTCATGTAATATAATATACATGAAATTTAATTAATGATAAATCAGTATTTTATATAACTTTCCTTTTTCATTGTCAAATAGTAAAACAAATATATCTTCATAATAATAATAATAATAATAATAATAATAATAATAATAATAATAATAATGTACCATTCTAATTACAACATATAAGTCTAATCACTTAAACAGAAAAGATTTCAATACATAAAAAATATATAAAATCAAAATTTTAATTTTATTAAAATGTGCGGTCTAAAAAAAATAATCAAATCAAATAAAAAATTAATTGATGTCTCAAAGAACAAAGTATTGAAATAAATATATAAATAACATAAATAAAAGATCAAATGATATGTCTATAAAAAATAAAATTAAAAATAACAAAAATATCATTAAACTATATAATTAATAAAAAAACTCATGTATGCTATTTATAATATAATTAAGAAGAAAACAAGAGAACAATATATACGACAAATATTTATAAAAATAAATATTATATATTTTAATATATTATTTAAATAATAATAAATTTTTAATTAAAACTTTTTATTTTATCAAATTCGTCCGTCGCACCAGTTTGGTAATGAAAGTAGATGATGACAAAAGAGAGAGCAAAGTAAACGCATCATTGTTGATTTTTTTTTTCTCTCATTTTACTTGTGGATTTTCTTTGTTTTGAATATTAATATTCTGTTAGACATGAATTCATGCATTGCACATTAATATTTCTTTATTTTTAAATAAATTTAATATTTATTTTTATTAAATAATAATTATCAAATTATTAAATCTATATATGAATAATAATTAAAAAATTATTATTATTTTATAAATATATTATTATTGTATAAAAATTTTATCTAATTAGATATTTTAAGTAAATAAAATAATAAAATATAAAATAATTCATTAATTTAATAGATTTTATTAATAATAATATAATATGTGGTCAAAATAAATAAAATTATATAGTTTTATTTTTCGTCATCTATTTCTTGTCTTTTAATTTTTTTAATTTTACTTATTATATAAAGAATCAAATATTTATTTTTATTAAAATTGTAAAAAAAAATGCAAAGAACTTTTTATATTATTAAACTTTTTTAAATTATTTTTATATAAAAATTTTTTATCTTATCAAATTTTATAAATTAGTTTTATATGAAGAAAATTCATGAATTGTTAAACTTTGATATTTTCTTTTGTTTAATTAATAAAATTAAATACTTAATTATTAATTATTTGCTACATAAGAAATAAAAATTATATTATATTATCACTTGTCAATAATATTATGTTATTAATATAATTGTTTGACAAATAGCAAATACTTGTCTAATTTTGAATTTAATATTGAATTTTTTACCCCAAATATTGACATTATATATATATATAAGTGTTATCATTTGATTCAATTGGTTATTACTTAAGTACGAGAAAACATTTTTAAAAAAATTGCAATAGGAAAAATTATATTTTCTATCATATATATATATATATATATCATATTTAAGTTTATTTTAAAATTATTAATTTTGATCTATTCAAATATTTTTTCCCATCTATATATTTATATAAAGTTTAACAATATTACGCGTTTTCCTAAAAAAAAAAAATGGACATGCTTTATGTACTTATGATTTTATATAATGAACTTATATATAAATCTTTTTTTTTAAATTCATAACATAATTATATATAACGGAAAATGTTTATACCTCGCCAACTTTGTTTGGACAGTCCAGCTTGATTTAAAATATAACCATAAATAACCCTAATCTCAATTCATTTTTTCACCATCAAATCCCTCACAGCCCTTCTACCTTAGCTGCCAAAATTTCCCACCTGCACTATCAAATCCTTCCTTTTTTTTTTTGATATGTTACAAAGATCTGCAGTTTTAGGTTACTTATAATTTATTTTATTTTTCTTACTTTGTTTATGTGTATTTTTGTTTTCTTTATCATAATTTCTAAATCTACAGATCTGGTTTTGTTAATTTTATATTTTTATTTTAATAAATTTTTTATTATTCTTTTATGGAAGTATGAATTTTTTTTATGAGTATTTGTATAGATCCCTTCATGGAATATTTGAATTTTACCTATATAGATGTTTGAGTTTTTTTTTTTTTTTTTTTATGGATAGTTTAGTGTTTTTCTTTCAATCAAAGTCATTTAAAAAACATAAAAATTAATATATGGTCAGATTAACTATGAGAAGCATAATTAAATTAATCACTAAATGAAGCATTCTTCCTAAAGTACAAACTCTCATGCAGTGTCACTACGATTGAAGATCTTCACAGGAAGTTACTATAGAATATGATTATACTTTTTAATTATACTATATCAAGATATACTAAATGAAGATTCTTTTTTTTCTAAAAAAAAAATATTGTATTTAAAAGATTTGATATTCAAAAATTAATGAATTTGAATTTTTTTTAGATTTTAAAATTCTATTAGCCTTATTAGATTTTTAATTTTAATTTTCAGTAAATCATCATATGAAAAGTTTTAAAAAAAATAGTAAGAATAAAATAAAATGTAAAACACATGAAGGTCAATAGAAAATTTTAGGGTAGAAGACAGGTGAATTTCCCACTCTCTGTATTTCGTATACCAAAACCTAAAAATTAACACTTGGTTAAAATTTTCTACGCCTTATTTAATACTTTATCCGTCTAAGATCTTTTTTTTTTTTTGTTTGTCCAAGAATATAGCATATTTTTCTTTTTTAATTATTAATTTAATGATTAAACATCTAAAACACCTTCATTAATTAACATAAATGTCAATACTTATAATTAATTTTCATTTTCTTGACTTTAAAATTACATATTATGATATTTTTTTTGAGTTCTGAGTAGAATTCTTTTTGTATAAATCTCAAAAATTATTATCTTCATCCTTACTCTTCTTTGAAATTATAAAAAATCAAAGAACACAAAACGTCAAATCTCTCAATAAAGTGATAGTAGCCAACATTTATCACACCATTAATATAATTTTGGCTTAAAATTTGATTTTAATTATTTTAGATTATCAAAATGGCAATGTTTTAGACTTACATAATTTTCGCTACCATTTATCAAATAAGGATTAAGAAAACAAAATAAAATTATAAATGAGTTCGTAACCTCACTATATTTAGATTATTGTGTACTTCATTAAAAGGTCTACTAATAGTATTTTAGTGAACAAAGGTTAAAAATAATGATATTAATTGAAAAAACAACATTCATTAATCATTATGCAAATTGAAAATGACACATCAAATTAAATGCAAGGAGTATTTGTTTATGTTTGCATATATGTATAGGAATGACAATTGGGTAGGCCGAGGCCAAAGCGAGGTTATCCCCATCTTATGTCTTACTCTCTTGATAAATGAAATTTTTCTTTCATCCCCGCTTTTATAGGGATTTCCCATGGAGTAAACTTTTTTATTTTTTTATTACTTTCAATTTTTTTAATTCAATTTTTTTTAAAAAATGTAAGTTATTATATTATAAAATAAAAATATTTTATGCAATAAAAGTAATGAATCACAACACTACCAACTATATCCACAACTTTTTTCTTCCTATGTTGTCAAATTGGTTGCCTAGCTTGTGAAGCATTTGTATTTCAATCTCCTTATAAAAAATAATAGAAATATTTATACTAAAAAATCGTAATTTTGAAGCATATAGTTTCTAAAATGGATGAAGAACACTCATAAGAACTTTTATGAACCCTGAAAATCTTGGGTTATCCTTTTCCTCCTATTGTGTCATACTTGAAGGCATATTTGACAATTCATCTAGACACTAGTTATTGGTAATTTTTCTAGATTTTGAAATTTCTCATCTAGCCAAGTATCAAAACAACAACTGTTTTAATATCTTAAATGCCAAACTGAGGTGTGCGTTCATTTCCCAAAAATATTTAGATAAATTCCATCATGAATTGCAATTAGTCCTACATTTTTCAAGCTTATGAAATAGCTTATCTCTGAGATGCAAATGGTTGACTTTCCCCAACTTTGTTGTGGTTCGCATAAGCCATATTGGATGGTAATGTGCTTTTCTTTACAGCTTGAAATACTAAATAACTTATTTAAACACATAAACTCAAATTCATCTGTAATCCATTACACATGAACTCAACAAATGCTTCAAATGCAAATTAGAGCATGGAATATTCGACTTACCCATATGAAAACACTTCATCCATCTATAACTAATAACCTAAGAATTTGAAATGAAGGATTTGGGGCAAACAAAATTTTGTCTTGGCTTGCAAATTGATCATTTATCTAAAGGAACTTTTGTTCACCAATCAACTTATATCGAAAAGATATTAATGCGTTTTAACATGGACAAATTTCATCCAATGAGTTCTCCCATGGTTGTTCGATTTCTTGATATGGAAAAGAAACATTTCCATCCTCGAGATAATGATGAAGAAACTCTTGGTCCTAAAGTACCATATCTTAGTGTTATTGGAGTACTAATGTATCTTGTTAATTGTACCAAACCTGACATAGCATTCTCAGTTAATTTAATAACAAGGTATAGTTCTTTACTAACTCGAGGACGTTGGAATAATGTTAAACAAGTACTTTGCTATCTACGTGGAACATCAAATATGAGTTTATTTTTTTCACGAGACTTGAATTCATAATTAGTCAAATATGCAAATGTTGGATATTTATATGATCCATATAAAGGTTGAACACAAATTGGCTATTTGTTTACATATGGTGGCATTGTTATATCTTGGCACTTTATAAAGCAAACCCTTACTGTTGCATCTTCAAATCATGTTGAAATATTGGCAATCCATGAAGCAAGTAGAGAATGCATATGGTTGAGATCTATGGTCTAATATGTTTGAGAAACATGTGATCTTTCATTCATTAAAGAAAGTCCAACAATATTATATGAAGATAACATTACCTGGATTACACAACTTAAAGGAGGTTACATTAAAGGAGATGAAACCAAACATATTTCACCAAAATTCTTTTTCACACATGATTTTCAGAAAAAAAGAGATATAGATGTTTATCAAATTTGCTCCAGTGATACTTTAACAAATTTGTTTATAAAGACACTTCGTACATCAACATTTGAGAAACTAGTAAACAACATTGGTATGCACAGGATCAGAGATCTTTTAAAAAAATGTCACTATAAGGGGAGACCATTAAATACTGTACTCTTTTTTTCTTTAGCCTAGGTTTCGTCCCATTGGGTTTTTCTAGCAAGGTTTTTAATGATGCAATACTAAGCAAATCTTACAGGAATTTTGTACTCTTTTTCCTTCACTAGGGTTTTTTCCATAGTGTTTTTGCTAATAAGGTTTTAATGAAGCATATTCTCTGTAAGGTGAACATCCAAAGGGAAGTGTTATAAATCAAACCAAAACGTATGTGGATGTCCACATTCATAACACTTATTACAAGATTAAACTCCTTCCATTATGTTTTAGGTTGTTGTATTTATTACTTTTATAATTTATACAATTTATTTCCTATTATAGTTAGTTGATAAATACAGATGATACGAATTCATCCCTTACAAGTGAAGTGAACAAGAGAAGAGAAATTGCTTTATATTCTTGTGTTGTTAAGTTTGTTTTCTCTAATTATCATTTAGGTTTTATTTTATAACAAATTGATATTAGAACATTGCAAGTACTATCTACTTTTATTCTTCATTTAAATATTATTCGCATTGATATATAACATTCCTTTTTTTTTTTAATTTTCATTTCCACCTCTTTATATATAAATCCATAATTATTCAATACCAAAATTTAATATAAGTGATTAAGAGAATTTAGTTTTTTTAAAAAATACATGATAAATGAAGCAACACTTACAATAATAAATTGTTTTTTAATATATCAAATCAATGAATGCACCTTTAAAATTATCTCGAGAGAAATTTCTAATCTCAATTGATGTATAAATTAGTTTGAATATACCTTTATCTTACACACACACACACACACAGATATATATATATATATATATATATATATATATATATATATATATATATATATATA
>CATIWR010596745.1:0-22306 GCA_949677035.1 Omphalea diandra
CTATATATATATATATATATATATAGAGTCAAGCGCGCGCACACACACACACACACAGATATATATATATATATATAGAGTCAAGCGCGCGCGCACACACACACACACACAGATATATATATATATATATATATATATATATATATATATATATATAGTCAAGCACACACACACACACACACACATATATATATATAGTCAAGCGCGCGCACACACACACACGTGCACACAAACACGCACACACACACACACACACACACACACATACACATATATATATTATATGCTATGTGATGTGATGTGGGGATAGTTCTTGAAAGAAGTTGGAATCCAAAGAGTCGTATCTAGCTATGCAAGGTGTTAAGCTATATGAAATGAATGTAATGTTATGCATGCATGACATGGTTGGTAAGACAACTCTCCCACAAGCGCACGACTAGTGAGACAAGTGTCCTATGCGAGAAAGATAGATAACTTAAGTAGGGATTCCAATAGACTTGATTACCCATATATGTAATCTTTTATTATGTAAGTGATGTATATAGATGATGTGTCATATAGTTAAAGATGCATTTATGTAAAGGCATATGAGCATGCTTATGGAGAATATAATTTCTCACTAAGTTTCCCGTAAAGAGCTCAACCATCACACACATAGATTATTTTACAGGTAATATAGGATTGTTGTTATGATCAAATGCTTAAGGTTAAAGGCTAGAGATAAAATTCTAAGTTATGCATCACATATGGTTAAGGCACTAATTGTTTCTTCACAGTTGCCTGCATTAACAATGTGTGTGTGTGTGTGTGTGTGTGTGTATTGAAAGAGTTATAAATGCATTAAATAAATGTTAAGTTGAATCTTGTATTCTTAGTAATCTCCACAGAGTCCAAGTTACAAATAATTGATTTGTATATGTCTAAGGTTAACATAATGCAAAATGATTATGATGCATGATTAATGGAAATGATGTTAAGACTTACAAAGATTTATGATCAATGTAGGAAAAATATTAAATGCTTATGATAGTGAAAAGAATGTTATAGTTAGAATGACTTTAAATAGACCCCTTGATTCTAATATTGTCTAAATTGTAGAGTTTTATGTTTAATAATGTGTAAATAATAAAAAGTTAAAAAAAAAAGGAAGAATAAAAAGAAGTGGTTGGTGAGTTTATACTCCCCTAATAATGGCACGATAAGAAATGAATTAAAGGGCTATCACATAATGTAAGAAAGTGTTTTTGAGAAATATTTGGGATTAAGATTAGCTAAATTTTATACCTCTCATTTATTTTATATTAAGAATATAAGGTGGGGCACTAAAAGCTAATAAGGTTTATGGATCAATAAATGTAAATTTAATCTACCAGTAAGTAATTAGGCTTGCTGCAAGTTCTGGAGGCCTTAAGCCTTCTTGTTCTCTAGCACTGACATAGCTTAAAATCCAAGTTGTGGAATCATATCACTTAGAGTGGTCAATAAGATTCAAATGAAAATGCAAATGAAGAGCTTTAGGTGGAGAAAGAATCAAAACAACCTCTAGTAAAGGAGAAGGAAGAGGAAAGTGTTGTCTTAAAGCAATTAAAGAAGATACATACTCAAATTAATATATAGAAGTTGTTGATTACCTCTAAGAAGCGTAAGAGAGCTACAATTGAAGCCTTGTCTAGTCTTTCCATTTCTAGTAGGCATCACTACTAAGGAGTCTGGAATAAGGAAAAAATGATCTTTAGGGATGATGATTTGGCTTCTGAGGGAAAGAATCACAACTTGGTGTTGTTCATGAAGATTAAAGTGCAAGGGAAGTGCATGTCATGTGTTATAGTTGATGATGGGTCAATATATGTCCCCTTAAGTTATTACTTCAAGTTTGGAATAACTACTCTAGAATTGGATATTTTGAAAAATATTATTTGAACCTATGATAATAATAAAAAACCATCTATTAAAATCTTTAAAATCCTAGTAAAGACTAGAGTCATCAAATATATGGTAGAGTTCATAGTTATGGACATTTTGATAACCTTTTCTTTGCTACTAAGGAGACCTTGGTATCATCTCTTATAGGGAGTGCCCTATACTTTATATCAAAATGTAAAGATCCCTTTTAAAGAAGGAATGGTCACTATTTGTGTAGAGTTGGTGAAGTGTTGTCAGCATTAAGCATTACGGTGCCACATCTAAGGGGATTTCAAGTTGAAAGAATCACTAATGAGTGCGTACATCCTAAGATGACAAACATCATACAGAAGATGAATTTCTTGTTAATGCAAAGGGTTGGAAAGAATGCCACAGGTGTTTCTAAATTTTTAGATATTCCCACTCATTCAATCAAAACATAGTTAGGATATTGAAAGAGTTGAGATAAGTGCAAGGTTAGAGATCGTTGGGGCCACCTATTAAAGCAATGTATAAAGGAAGGGGAACAATGAAGGAAGAAAAATAAGGAGTCTAGTTAGAAAAGGACTATTTTGATGACCGAGAGGACCATTTTTCTAGAAAAGTGTAGATCAGTGAGGAAGGTCCATAGTAAAGGGATACTCTAAGACATCTAAGAAAAATAGTAAGAAGAGTAAGGATGAAAAAAAGGAGGCCATAAAGGTTTACTATCAGAAGAGGTAAAGAGAGAGAAGGATGAGCTAGAGGGAGAGCTTTATGGGAGAGCTTCTTACAAATTGAATTAAATAGCGATGCAATAAACTAGGAGTTAAAGGGGTTATCAAGGCATATGCTGGTATTATGGAGATAGCTAAGGAGGGTACTGAGCAATAAACCAATAATAATATGGTCGTTCTCCCCAATTAGACTAAGGAGAAAAAAGAGACTACTTTGATGGGATAGCAGGAAAAAGGTAAAGAATAGCCCAATATAGAAGAAGAGGCCCAAGCCTTAATCATGCTAGCCAAAACATCCCTTATTAATGATATTATAAATATCTTATCTCTAGTCTAGTTTAGGATGATGTTATATTCATTTCTAAATTCAAAGCAATGAATGATGAATTTGTCTACTTATATGATGTCTTTCCTAATGGTACAATGCATGACATGCATCATTTCATGAGCATAGTTAATATTAATTTTATGCATACCACTACTTTTAATCTTGGCATATAGGAAAATTTGAAAATTTTACTAATCTCAAACAACATCACACTCGAAGAAAGGAGAAAAGTTTGAACAACTATTGAAGAAGTACTAATGAGTCTTCACATGAACTTATGAGGACTAGAACCCTTTATAGCTCGAAATGTTACAAATTTTACAGTGTGATAAAATAAAAGCAATCACTCCTCTCCTATTCCACACTCTTGACGACCCTTATTCCTAACCTAACAAAGAATAAATTTAACCATCACCTCTTCCATCATCATCCATGGCATGGAGATTAGTCAAGGGATAAAAATTACTAAATTAAAAATCTAGAATTACAACCAAAAGCTTTGAGTTCTAAATTAGTTAAGTTTTCTATATCATCATCCTAACATAAAAAGCCAAATGAATTAACAAAACCAATTAACAACAATCGTGAGTTTCAAATTAGTAATCAAAATCAATAAATGCTCATCCTTAATCAATTTCAATTAGACTACAAGATCTAAAATTGTAGAAACCTTAAAAAATCCAACTATGACATTAACATTCAATGCAAAGTATACAATGAAAATCATTAATCAAAACTCATATCATAAAAATTTTGTATCTTTTTTTATACAAGAACTCATTTTATTCTATAACAATAATGTACATGAATAAAATAAAGATTCCACATCAAATCTACAAATCATAAATTCATAGATCTATCGCTTAAAAACTAAACAGATATCCAAAAAAACACTAAAAAAGAATCTTTCAATAAGTAAGTGGAAAGTAAAGATCAATAAGTAGCGCACTCACTATATAACAATTCAAGAAAAAAAAAAAGTTGGCCAGAAAGCTCACCACATCTCCAAATCATCATTTCTAGAATCGATGATTGGTGCCACGAATTCAAATCATGGGTTGTATCATAATCCAAAAATCTAACTTTTTTTTTCCTTATGATGTAATGCAATTCTTGCGCAAAATATTATTTTGCCATAGAATTTAAAATTGTTGTTTCCTTTTCACTTAATTAAGGGAGATTCTTTTCCTTTTTCATGTCTTATTTTTTAATTTTGTAAAGGTTGAAGATGAACAATTCTATCATTTTTAACTAAAATTTTCAACATAATGATCTAGAATTGTGCAACTTTATCATGCTTGCTAATTCTATTTCCTAAAAGCTTACCACATTGGAAATAAAATTGTTTTCAATGCTAAATCATTAATAAAGTAAAACCTTACTTAACTATATTGTTATGTTAGTGTCATTTCATAGAACATTAATAATATTAGTGAATTGGACCTACATATATTAACAAAGTGTAATTACAAATTTTAAACTATCATAAACAAATTATAGATGAAACTACATATAATTTTCCATTATTTTCTAAAATTAAATTTGAACTTTTACACGATAATTGGTTTAATCTTAATTTAAAATTCATTATATTTGCAAATAAATTTCTTATAAAATTTATTTTCAAATGAATTTCAATGTTTGATATACTACATAATAAAAATAAAATTCATTTCAAATAAAAAAAATTTAAATTTAGTTTTCATGTAAAATTCAATAAAATATTGCATCTGAAGGAAAGAAAAAGTAGAGAAAGAAGAAACAAAAAGGAGAGGAAGTGAGAGAAAGAAAGTTGAATGGAGAATGAACAATGAAAAATATATATTTTAGTTATAGATGTTTTTGTCGTAATTAAAAAGAACTTTACAACTTTAAAATCTATTTGAAAATTCAAATAAATTTAATAGTATTTAATTTAGTTATAATCAATTATAAAGTTTGAATGAAATAAAATTTCAAATAAATTTTTATTTATATAAAATATATATTTATAAATAAATTTTATAAAAATTATAAAATCAAAATATATAATTAATTCTAGTTTCATATTCAGTTTTAGTTGAATAATTGTCATTTATGAGCTAATTATTTATTTGAGACAAAAATTTGATATTTGTCAAAGTAATTGTTTAACACATAAGCGATTAGAATTTTTATATCAAACTACGTAATTAAAAATAACCATAACTAAAAATAAAGAGTCATTAAAATAAACAACAAAATAGAAAACTAAGAAATACAAAAGTAATATTAAATATTAAATATTATTTATTTCAAAAATAAAATATTATTTATTTAATTATATATTTATATAAATATTTTATTTTTAAATAATATATTAATTATGAATCCACTTTGTGCATATTATCCATGGGTATATTTATATTAAAATACATAGATATGTCAAGAATACGTATGTCAAAATAGATCATAATACGTAAACACGTTCACAAAATATGTAAAATTAGTTAGAGTTGAGTTTTAATGAGTTTGTATTATAAACAAGTTAACTCATTTAGAGCATGGCTTGAAATGGGTTGTGTGAGCACCTTGAATTTTATTGTTGCGCTCGAACGAGTGGAATCTTGCTTATGACTCCTCCTTTTATTGATAATTGGGGATCATGAGGACGGGGGTCATATGTTGGTAATAACCCCTAGTCATGGCACATAATTTGGATTAATGGGGGGATCCTTGAGGTCTCACAAAAAATAGAAGCCCCTTTTCCAAAGTTGGGGTCAATGGGGGACCAAGGCAGAACGATACATTGGTACCATCCTTAGGTGAAATGTGGAGTCGCCACCCGACTTTGATCAAGATAAGAATCCAGACAAGGATAAATTTTGAGTCTATCTAAGTCATTTAGAAGGTCTAATCTGTCTTCAACCCATCAATGATCAAGTTCGGGAGTTGGGTATGACTTAGAGAAGAGGTTAGACACACCCAAGTTGCCTGGATATAGGGATCCGACCTTCGAGCAATCAATGGTTCATTTTTATCAATTAATGGTTCATTTTTATACTTTGTCTTTATTAATTAATTTCTCATTTATCCACCTAAGCACATCCATCTAAACAAGCCATCAACCATAACAATCAAGATTGCAATACATGAATGTTATGCATGATATAAGAAAATAATAAATAATATATATATAAAGCAAGAATGGGGAATACACATTCAAATGGTGGGATTATCATGCAATAAACTTAAATAGATTAAAAAAACATGCATTAATTAGCTTTTCTAACCTGCAGAAATGAATGCAAATTAGTCCATAAAGCATAGGTCAAATGGAAAGACAACATCCCCTAAATCTACTCAAAATGACAAGAAATAAAAGGGAACAATACTACTTTAACCTTGTCTTTTAGGGTCTTAGCCTATTAGTCCATAATGTCCAATGTCATTAGCCATATTAAGGGTTAATTAAGAGGCCTAACCTACTATCCATATACCTCATTAAACACATACAACACAATATGAAACATACCACATGATAAATAACATGCAATGACATCAATGAAGAAGGAATGACATAATAAACATGCAAATAAAGACTGAGGAACACTTAGGGTAGAATATGAGTCCTAAAATAAAGGGTAATAGGATGATAGAATCCTCTCCCAACCTGCCCTAGTTATCTTTGAATATTGCCAAAAATAATGAAAGTTACACTTCTAGCCATAAAAAGGGCTAGTATGCAACTAGAATGAGAGAAAGTCCAAAACAGTAAAAGAATGTTAAAAACTCTTTAGAACATAATACTAAACACTCAAATTAGTGTCTTTAGATAGTGCATCCTCTCTCAAATGCATATATGGTTAGTGGTGCCATAAGGAAAACAAGAAGGAAGAGGTAGTCATGGAATTGGGGCTAACCCATCCTCCACCATATTAGTGGTGGAAAAAATGATAAATCTCAAAATAAAAAATACAAATTCCTACTAAAAATGATAAATTAAAGGGTCTTTAGTTCTATTAAATCTCTTCCTATCATCTTTGCATGATCAAGCACATAAAGAAAACAAAGCATAAGGAGGAAAATATATGTGAACCAAAACATGTATTTTGATGATCATAGCCTCTAAGAATATGGAATGAGTGTCATAGGTCTTTGTAACCTACCCATTCTTATTGTAGAAGGCTCACAAGATCATAAAAGAGCAAGAAAAACCCATAAAACACGTATGGAACAAGGCTATGTGAGTAGTGCTGTAAGCAGTAATAGTGAGTTGTACAGACTATAAAGAGGCATGTATAACCCATTTAGTGGTTTGTACAGATACTCAGTTATATAACCCACTGGGGACTGTCAAAACATAAATAGAAAAATAAAAAGAAGAAAGGGAAGGAGTAGGAAAAGAAACAGGTAGGGAAAGAGTCCCTTGATGCCTTAAATATTATCTTTTGCCCTTAGAGGCACTATGAAGTTAGAGATTTCTCAAAATGCAAAGGAAAACAATGTTAACAGTCGGTGCAAAACTTGGTTTTACCTTAGATATTTTGAGTTGATGTTTAGGGTTTATGATTTTTATTTAGGTGAGGTGTTTTTAGGATTTGAGAGACAATTTTGGCAGAGTTTAGCTAGAAAAAATTGGCCTCGTCTCCCTCTTTGAATGAGGGGTATTTATAGGTGATAGATGAATGCACAGAGCTAGAAATGATTTTGGTTGCGGAATGTTTGTATCCAATCACAAAGAGGGAGATGAATCTTTTGGAATTAGAGTTTGCACGCGAGCTGTACAACCCAAAGGTTAAAGAGGCGACCGGTTTCAAATGGTTCTAAAGGTTAGGGTTTAAGGGAGGGCTGTACAACTCTATTTAGTAAATTGTACAACCTTGTTTAATGAGCTATACAACCCATTTACCCAGGTTGGCATATTAGGCCTGTGTTATGGGTTTGGTGTTGGGCTCTAATGGGTGGGTTTGTTTCAAGGTTTGTTCAAACTTTTGTCACTTTCTTAGGCACTATTCTCCTTCTTTTCTAAGGAAAAACTCAAATAATTTCTCATTACTGAGCTCGCATTCCAATAACCTGAAATCTAGTACTTACAGGTTGCATAATGAGTTGACACGTGAACTTGTTGTAACCTGTTTAATTTCACATGTCGTGTTGGTTGTATCGGTCGTGTCTATATAATTTATACATAATGTCAAAATTAAAATGATCATTCAAATATAATATAAATATATTTTTTATGTGTGTATTTATTTTGAAAGAATTTATATGATATTTATTTGCAATTTTATGTATTTTTATTGATTTACAAGAATATTTAAATTATGATATTAACATTATATTTAATCTTTATTTAGATTCTTTCATTAATGTTTGTTTTGACTTTGAAAAACATATATATTTCTATTGATATGAGTAAAAAAGTATAATATTTTTATATTATAAAATTATATGAGTTAGATGAATTATGTTAGATTCTGTAATTCATATATGACCTAATTAAATAAATAAATTACATAGACTCAATTAAATAAATAAATTATAGCAATTTATTAAGAAAATGAATCACATATGTCACGTCATGTATCCATTTAAAATTTTATGTCATATTATAATTAAGATATGTGACCTGATTAATCATATTATGTTTATTATAATCATATTACCTGAGTGGTTAACATCAAATGATCCCTTAATTTCGACACCCTAGCCAGGAAGATGATCCTCACTAATGACGGCACAAAAGAAATTGTGAGCCGGTAATGCCCAAAAGAGTTTGGTGTGGGAGCATGAGCGAAAGTAAGGAGGATGGGGGAAGGAATATAAATAGCCGAATAAGCGTTGTATCTTCTCAGACTATGGCTACCGAGAAAGATGCTGCTCTTGCAGCGATTCCGTCCGATTCTCCCACCATGTGCGGTAACCATCGCCCACCCAAGTTTTAGGTTTTTCACTTTCTCTTTTCTTTCTGGTGGAATGTTAATCTGATGATTTTTGTTTGACATGCAGATTTGACAAAATTATCAACCAGGAAATCCCATGTAATGTTGTTTATGAGGATGAAAAGGTACTTCCTTCCATGCTTCTGTTGTTTTTCTCCCTTCCAAAGTTGAAGCTAGTTTTTTATTGAAGGATCATCTTATGTGCTTGTAGACTCGTTCGTTGGGCAGAATAATAGGGATTTATATTGGTCCACGCCTCAAAACTTGATTTTGTTGTATTTTATACTTTGTGAGACTTAAACCTGTTTGAATACGTCAGGTCCAAGCTTTTAGGGACATTTCTCCTCAAGCTCCCGCGCATATTCTGAACGTTCCTAAAGTCAAGGATGGTTTAACTAGACTCTCTAAGGTATTTCACTGCTGCTTTATCCCTTGCAATAATTACTGCTCTCTTTTTGTGTATATGTATGTGTTTTAGCAATTTTTCGTGAATCTGCTATTCCCTTACTTACTTACGTAGTTTTGGTCACTCCTAAAAATTAAGTTCAGACTTATTGCAAGAATCCTATATTGGCTACTAAGACCTAGTAGGATGCTTTCACATGATGCCTTGTGTTGAGCTTTTGGTTTTGCTGAACCGGGAGCAAATGTTTTGAACCAAATCCAAGTATTTGGTTTCTAGTTTATTGATCTGAGACTAAAAACTTTTTAATCTGGTCTACCACATCATTTTGTAGGATTTTCAAATTAATATCTCTCCAACCACTGACTTCCAAAGCCTAAAATTACACATTCAACTTGCATTTATATTATCAAATCATTGAACACAAAAAGTCATTAAAGATACCGCACAAAAATTAAAGTACAAGCATTCACGAACGTTTCTATGTTTTACCTATTTTCTTTTTATCATTGATCATTAGGTTAGCGAACAACTTTAATAGTTTAGGTGAATTTTCCGCCTCACTTGTATTGATGAACCATTATAGCATAGATATGCAGTTTAGTTGCAGTGAATGCAAGTATAAACAGTTCTCAACTTTTCAATCTGTGTATGCCATCATGTAGAAAATTGTTTCTCAATTCCTTGAAACAGGAGGTAGGCAATCCCTTGTAAGCACATCAACAATCTTTTAACTGGATATATGTCAAATATTGAGCTTGCCATATTGATCTCAACATGTTTGTTCACAAATGAGCAGCAGGCTATATCTGTAGCGGTTATGTTCTAAGGTTCCAGCCTAATGCGTGGGTTCAAATCCAATTCTTGAAACATCTTTTTGCAATAGAAATTGGGGTTGTTACTGATGACTAGAAGCTAGGTAGTTAATTAACTATGTTTTTTCATTTGGGGCTGGTGGAAAGAAAAATAGATGGGGGATAAAATCAATATCCTACTGTGTTGAACTATATTTGTGTTGAATACTATATTTCATTAAATAAATTGGTTTGGGTTGATATAAATTCAAATCTACATCTTCTTGTCAAAGAGAAATTTTACCATTCGGGTATGTATGCACTTTTTCATTTTTGACACACAGGTTGTGCATTATATTTGTGAACAGCTGTGCTAGATATTTTTCTTTTTAATTAATAACATTTTATTTGCTAGTGAGACTATTATAGAAATATTTAACTGTCTCAATTATCAGGTGATATGCAAAAAAAGTATGAGTTCCTTTGGATTTCCTTCTTGATCAATGACAGGTGCAGCATTGTCATTATATCATAGTCTTTGAGTTCTTGTAAAGAACATTTGAAACGGAAAATGCACTTTCCTAGCAAATGCCTATTCTTGATATGTAATTTTTATGTGGACAAGGAATTCAAGACTCAAATTCAAAGACTCTATCTTCGAAGCATGGTCCAGATTTAATATAAGGTTCATTAGATAAATCATAGGCTATTTAGGCTTTGTTTGGTTCACGAAAAATATTTTCTGAGGAAAACATTTTTCTAGTAACATATTTTCTATTATTTGGAATGCACTGCAAAAAATATTAACTTTCTTTTGATTTATAAGATTATAATAAAATTAGATAATAAATATTTTATATTTATACTATTTATTATTTAATGTAAGAAAAAATACATTTAAAATGAAAATTATAAGTCTTATTCATCTCTATCAACCACCACCAGTTGACGATGACCAGTAATCGATATTAGAAGTAAGGGATTATCAATGATAATAAATATATGTATTTATATGATTTATTTTTCGTTTGGATGAATTTGTCAAATTTAGGAAAATGATTTCTAGTTTTCAAAACGGGTCATTTTCCTAAAAATGACTTGCTTTTTTCTTTAACTAGGAAAATATTTTCCATTGACCAATTTTCATGGCTGCATCAAACAGCGGAAAATGCGAAAAATATTTTTTTGAAAAATATTTTCCGTGAAATAAATAAAGCCTAAAATAGAGTTTATTAATATGTTTATTTAAATAATCAGGCAGCTGGTTCTGTGTTTTAAATCTCAGGGGCGCTTTGTAATTTCTAGCTTTGCTGAAAATTAATCCAGATTTCATTAGAAAAATGTTGTGATGTTTTAGGAACCTGAGGTAATGCCAAAGAATGTTTAGGTATGATGCCTAGATTCTTTTATATTAATTTACTATTCATGTGCTACTGTTATAGCCCTTAATCTACTCCACAAACAGCCCCTAAAACATTCTCATCCTTGCGTAATTTCACTTCTTAAAACTAATTCCTTCAAACCCTATTTTGCTAATCCAAATTTGTATCAATTGCGGCTTCCAATTAAGTCATAAATCATCATAAATGACAAGCCATAAATCTGTCCTAGCAAGTAGGTATATTTGAACCAAAGCAGGCCTTGGGAAAGGAGTTCAATATTCGCAGTAGACATCTTTCTCACTCAGTTATCTAAGGATCATGTTGGTTTATTGGGATGGAATTGTTGATAGAGTTCTGTTTTACAAGGTCAGGAATTTGAAACTCCCTTTGCGTTTGCATGACCATGCCACTTCTGTAGTGAAACTGAATAATTGATTATAACCCTGTATATTGTAATAATTCAATTGCATAATGATTCATAATAAGATGAGTCCTTCAATTAATTCTGGTACATTGTGATAACTTTGTTGTATAAAGCCAAGGTATGTCCAACTTTAGGAAGAATGAATTGTCCTATTCATATATCATTGCCTTGTTTGGTCTGTGGATGCATGGTTTCCGGGAAGTTATTATAGAGGGGATGCGCTTTTTAGTGTGTGGTTCACCAAATTTCTTTAGTGGAACACACTAAAATTTTGTTTGGTTCAATTATCAACTTCCATAGATATTCTTTTGGAGGCACAATAATTTCCCTATTATAATGATATAAATCCTATTGTCTAGGTGATTGCAGGTTCTAACATTGTCTAGGTGAAGGCATAAAAATTACTGGTGATTTTGCACTTTTACACTTGGGTTTGGTGTTTTTTTCAGACATTGTAGGCCTGCAGTATTTTGCTATTAGTAACCATGACCAAATACATGAATTGCCTTGTGAACATTTTCACAAAAAGTCACTTTGCCACTCAGTTTTCTACTTCAACTGATTAATCACCTCAATTTTTTTAACCCATTAAAATTTTAAAATTTTATTTTTGACCAATTATAATGTGATGGGGCAATATCAAGATTGCATATGAATAATGCACTGTAACATGTAAAAAGGCTAGAAAACACATGCACACACACACACACACACACGTGTGTGTGTGTGTGTGTGTGTGTATTTGGCTTTTTATTTATTTATTTTTTTGGCACTTTTAAGATAAAACTGTTGAAATAGGGGAACTTGTAAGGATATTGTGCTGGATTTGTTAAGATCAGTGAATTTCTTAGATATAGTGTAGAATGCTTGTGAGCTATATGATTAAGTCACATACGCACAAGCACACGCACTGTTCGATTTATGTTTGTATAAATGAAGTCATAGGTTTCTAGCAGTGGCTTTAAGTGTTGTCACTAGGCTCTATACAATTTTGTGGGAGGAGCTCACAGTGCTACTATTTCCTTTACTATCCTGAATCAATTGCAAGAAACAATCTTGGATTTATGTTCTATTAATGTTAACATTTTGGAAGAACCCTCTTATTGGTTTATATAAACCAAAACAATCTTGGATTTATGTTCTATTAATGTTAACATTTTGGAAGAACCCTCTTATTGGTTTATATAAACCAACTATTATTGTTGCTATTAAAGTCTTTGTAGAATCCACTTGAAAGAAAGGGTCCTTGTCCCTGAGCCATATTTGTTGTTGAACAGAGTAATTTGTGTGCCTTTTTCTTTTATCATGCAGAAGTCTCCTAAACCAATTAACAACATTTATTATATATTGTGAAGTATTTGTACGTCTTTGTACATATTTATTTGGTTCTGTTTCATAGGCTGAGGAGAGGCACTGTGATATTCTTGGCTACGAAGATGATCGCTAAGCTGGAATGATTGGAAGATGGTTTTAGGATTGCGAGTTATGATGGACCAACTGGATGTATGTTGTCCTCTATCGTTGATGTGTTAAATAGAATAGTTATTAGTTGATCTCAATTTTAATTTTTTTTTTCTGAGGCTAGCATTTTCTTGATTTGGTCGCAGGTCAATCTGTCTATCACCTTCACATCCATCTCCTTGGGGGGTGCCAGATGAATTGGCCACCTGGCTAAGATGAAGTTATGATGCGGATGAAGAAAATTTCAGTGGTTGAAATGTATTGCCTTAAGTTTTTATTGATATTGAATTTGTATTTGAGAAAGTACTAGCCTGCAGTTACAATTTTGACATATTAATTAAATAAGGTGTTGCATGGATCGGTCAGGTGAACTAACTACGACAAGGTAAAACAAAAATACCTATTTAAGGAATCCTGGTTAAAATAAAACAAAAAACAAAAGGTGTCTACTGATTGTTTTGTTGCTTTGTGGATGTTGAATGGTAGATTATATTTTGCTTGCTTGTTTGTTAATTTGTTTGGGGTTTTTTTTTTGAAGGCTGCATTTGATGTTTTCACATCATGTTTAATGTCTTAACCTCATAAGAACGATTAGGGGTGGTCATTTTACTCATTTCACTGAGTACTCAGATTTTATTGTAAAATTGTGTGTGATGTCAGCCTCCTAAGAATAATTAAGGATGGTCATTTTACTTATTAAATGCGTACTCAACACTGTTGTTAAAATTGAGTCAATTTGTGTAATTTTACAATTGAGTTGAAATTGTGTAAAAATGTAAATGATTCAAAATGTATACAAATTCTCAATTAAGCAAACTCATGTTAATTGGATATGTTTGATCATGCGAGTTCAAAGGCGTGATAAGGGCTACTTTGTAACCATATTCTTTAACGTATTATCAATGGTAATGAAAATCGCGAGAAAGTTTAATCTTGTATTTAGGTGTTTGTATTTTGATTAGAACTTGTGTTTTGATTATAAAAGGTGCCATTTAGCTTTAAACTGAGATGAAGAGAAGGAATAGTTTCATGTATATCTTAAGAGTAAAATCTTACCAATGTTCAAAAGGAAAGCTAAGTACCAGTAAGTTAGTCAATAATTTTTGAAGACATGCTCCTAGAAAAGAAGCCAATTAGTGAGAAGATTGTCATGTAAAACAGAGATGAAAACAAAGATGAAAATAAAAAAGAGCCCAATAAAGCTTTGAAAGGAAGAGCGTGCATGCCCAAACCAAAGGTTGAAGACTTGAAGATGAATGATCTGTTCATAAATAGAATAACTTGTTCGATCCAAAGATTCAAGACTTGAAGATGAACGATTTTGTCCATAAATAGAATAACTTGTTCAATGAAGAGTCAATCCATTTAAGTTTGTCATTCAAGCCAAAAATGTAGATAGTGAATGACCCTATTTAGTTTTGGAATTTCTTCATTTAGCATGAAGAAAATTAAAAAGAAAAAACAAGTAGAAACTATGAACAACCTTGAAATCAAATGAATGGCTCAGATGATCACCTGTTCACTTTCAACATAGACCTATTCAAGATGAAGAAATTTGAAAAAGATTAAATTGTCCAGAGGTTATGTGAACCATATTAGTGAACGATCAAATTAAAAAAAATGAACGGCCTGTGCTGTGTCAAAAGCCTAAGGAATGACCTGAGGAATGGTTCGTTCAATATAATAAATCACCCATTCATTTAATAATGGCTAAATTTCCAAAAACGTGATTGAAACTTTTTGATAGTATAAATGGCTAGTCTTGGCTCTTGCTCATATGAGGGAATTTTAGATGACTTTGTTTAGGTTAAAAAGTCATAATATTTGTTTGTGGACTTTGTGTAAAGGCTTTAAGAGCTTCTTTTATATTTTTTGGATGGAGTGAGCTCTATATGATCTGCAACAAACCATGAATTTGTGAGAGTAGAATTTTCTTTGGCACTAATTATATTTTGTAGCCTAATTAAGAGGTTTAGAATTATACTAAAGGGAAATTCTTATAAGGTTTATAGATTAGTGTTTTGCTCATAAAAGCACTAGGATAGTTTTTAATCTCTTAATACCGGAAAAAAAAAAAAGATTAAGTGGAAGGTTCTCCTTGCACAAGTAAAAAAAAAGGAGATTATTCTTCTACCCTCAAAAAAAAAAAAAAAAAAGAATAAGTAGTTGCTTAGAGAGTACAGTAAGCACATTATTCGGCTATTATACATCTTGTGTATATTTTGTTGCAAATTAAAGTTAAGTAACTTTTAAATGAACACATTTTTCCTTCTACATCTCTTATCGTTATTTGAGAAATAGAGAATTTGGAGTGTATATTTTGTTGCAAATTAAAGTTAAGAAACTTTCAAATAAGCTCTAAGCTATTTAAAAATGCCTCATTTACTCTCCTATTGGACCATTCTTATTGGGATCGATCTTATATGATTTTATAAGTTAACAATCTTATGGTATGGATTTTTGAATATATGTAATTTACAATATTATTTTTGATGTACAAAAATCATTATTCTTTCTTTATTTGGATTTATTTTTTGAAATTCTGAAATTTATATTAAATTTTATATATATATATATATATATATATGTGTGTGTGTGTGTGTGTGTGTGTGTGTGTGTGTGTGTGTGTGTGTGTGTGTGTGTGTGTCTACACATCAATTATGAAAAATAGTGTCTACTCTATAGCTAATGATCTAGCAATGATTTCATTGTCAATACTATAATATATATAATGGAACATGCATTAAATACTTTGGTTTATAAATCCTATGTTAAATACTCATTATCTCTATTAAATTCATGATACATCAAAAATTTACTTTATTAGGACATCCAAAATCATGGATCAAAATATAATAATTCATTGACAAAATATTATATTGTTCTTAAGTCAATGGATTACTTACACACCATTTATAAAAATATATCATAGATACATAAGTATTATTTGAAATGACTATTCTTTGTGGATCATTGGTAAATTTATTCTGCAGTATATATATATATATATATATATATATATATATATATATATATATATATATATATATGTATAAAGTATCTCGTATACTTATGCTCATGGATCAATAGCTTCCTTCACACTTAAGGAAAGAATATATATGTAATCGTCTCAACAACATTATTAATGTCAAGTCTTAATAGTATATTGACTAGGAATTTAAGAATAATACTTTGAAATACTAGATTTCTCAAGCTACCTTTAAAAAGTATGTACATCCCACTGATTTTATCTTAAGCATTATGTGAATGAATTAAATTATTGTATTACTTAAATAACAATATATCAAAAAACATGAAGATGCTTATATAGATAAAATACTAGGATACATGACAAGTTCGATAGATTATGTATCTAGACATACACTAACAATCTCCCACTTACACTATGTGAGCATCAGATTTTAGATCATTAGAATTCAAGCTCCATGATGAGAAACTACTTGAATTCTTCCCTAAAGGATGGGGAAAACAATGTCTAAGAAAAGGGGCAAAAATTTGGAGGAGGCTCTAATTCAAATCTACCTTTCAATTAACCAAACCATGGAAGCCTTTGAAGGAGTGAATATTTTGTATTCATCCACCTTAGTTGGTTGTGCAACTAAAAAAGAAAAGGCTATATAGACAATCATAAAAGTTTAATAGCAAAAAACTTTTAAAACAGTGAGCCATCAAGCTTAAAAGGGTTGTAGCCAACCTAAAGTTTGTACATATAACTTTCAAACCTTAATCTTTAGAATTTTCCTTATTCTTATCATTAAAGAGTATGGTGAAGAGAGGAATAGGGTGTAATATGAGCCAATAGGCCTAATTGTGCCCATTTCTCTTTATAAGTACCCTTTCATTTAAAGAGGAAGGGAGGTTAAATTAACCTAATGAAACTCTGTCAAAATACTCTTTCAACCCTAAAATAACTTTCCCCACCCCTAAACACCCAAGCATTCAACCAAGAGACTAATGGTAATCCTAAGCTTTTCACCTTCCTAACATTTTTGTTCCCTTTCATCTAGGGAAAGATTTCTATGTAAAAATGCCTCAGAGGGCCAAATACAATTACCATCGCATCTAAGGGCCTTACTTTCCCTCCATATTTTTCTCCTCTCTTTTTTAGATTTTATTTAGAATAGACCTAATGGTCGGTATAGATACTTAGTTGTCTATATTAGGAGGTTTGTACAAACCACTAGCTAGTTTGTACAATCCTCTATTACTGTTCACATAGACTATTCATAATAACTATTCTTTTGCTTGATTTTTGTGATTCTTGACTCTCTCTTTGTTTTATAAGTCTAATAACTCAGTGAATAAGGTATGTTGCAACAATCAATGACCTTCATTCCCTATTTTTGAATTACATTTTACACATGTGTTTAATTTGATATTGAACTTATAGTTTTATTATAATTTTTACTACACTTTCTTGCTATTTATGAGCTTGGTTGAATAGGAAAGTGATATTGAAAGACTTAATGGAGCCAATGGCCCCTTTGATTCATCATATTTAGTTGATTTTTATGATTTTGTTTGTGGGACTTTTATCATTTTGATCACCACAATCATGATAGAGGATGGGTTAGCCCCTTTCATGTACAACTTGTCTTTCTTATTCTCTTTGTAGTATAGATGGTCATATATGCAAATGGGAGAGGGTTTATATCCCAAGGATTCCATTTTTCTACCATTATACATGTTGCTCATTTAAATGTTTTTTTTTTATCCTTTTGGCATTTTGATTATCTATTTACCCTTAATTAACATTCTAGCCTCATTTATGGTTAGAGATGTTTTTTGCATTGCCCTTAACATATCCCATTGTTTTGAGGTAGATTGGGAGAGGATATTAGGATCTCATAACCCCTCTCCATGTTGGTCTTCATATTTTGTCTAAATGCATCCATGTCTCCATTTGTATGTTTTCTGCTTTATACGCTTCCATTGATGCTAGGAAATACCTTTAGCATGTATTATGGTTTACTCATGCTTTATGTATTTAATGGTATGTTTTAAATAGTAGAATGAGACCCATAATTATCCCTAATAATTCAAATGACAATAAGGATCACAGGGTAATTAACATTTCAAAAGACTAAGTTAAGGTAGTATGGTTCCCTTTTATTGCTTATCTTGAATAACTGATGTTTTATGGAATAATATGTGCTCATTTTTATAGGGTGGAAGAGCTAATCAATGTATGTGTTATGTTTGTTTAACTATATGATAATCCCCTTTTATGATCATATGTGTACCCTCCATCCCTATGGTGATTGCTTGTAAATGTTTGAATGGATGAAAATGTGTTATACGAATGTTTAGGGCTGCTAAAAATGGACTAACTAATTGATAAGGCAAAAATTATATTTGTGAACCAAAGATACCTAAAGGCTAGATCCTAAAGTCTGGGCAGTTTGGGGGTATCCAACCTTTTTTCGATGTTGTACCCAACTAGAAGTCGATCTCTAGTGGAGTGAAGACAGATTGGATGTTTTAGATTAACCTATTATTCTTATAATCCATAAGCTCAAAATTTTATCTTAACCAAAGTCAAGTGGCGAATTCAATAAAGCTTTAGAGGTAACCTTCCTTATTGGCCCTTATGCACAAAGAGGAGGGTTGAATTAGTTGGAAATTTAAATTTTCAAATGGAGTGTGAGTGATTTTAAGTTTAGAAATGAGTAGGAGGAGAAGCATCATAAAAGATTTATAGTGGTTTGGGTATTAACTGACCCTACATCCAGTCTCTAATTCCTATAATTAAGTATTTCACGATCACTCAATGATGTTTTACAAGCTCACACCTAACTTACATAATGTGTTTTCAAAGACTAACACACAAACTTTATAAGTGTTTTTCCCAAAACTTACACTTAACTTAAATAAAAGTTTTTCTATATAAGGATTACTCTAAAACCCATACCTAATGATGTTTAATGGCTCACACATAATCTTTACAACTTAAATACAAAGAAATTAAGAGTAGACAGTTGAGAAATAAATTTGCAAGAGTTTGGCCATAATAAATTGTTATTCTCTTATATTTAAGACCATTTGGTATAGTATTTATAAGTTCCTAATGCCAAAGAGCTGTTACAAAAGAAACTATGTCAAAATTTCCAAAGTTAGTGGCAAAATCATGCATTTAATGTTTGTCAGATTGAGATTACTGTCACTACACTTAAGTCGTGATCGTGAGTCACTGGTTGCTTTGGATCTGGCTCATTCATGGTTTATATCTTCAATTATATCTAATGGCTAATTAAACATGGCACTTCAACATTCGTTCTTCAAAAATCTCGTGATTTTGGGAGGCTAATCGCTATCTTCACAATGAATCAAATTGGCCTTTTAGAGAGTTAGCTTTAGGCAATTTGTGACAGCTACACTTCAATCGCTGTCGCAATTTTTAGAGTTTTAATGGTTCCTTTGACATGTGTCTTGTCCTTATTAGTTGTTTGAAGTCACTCCATAATCATTTGAAGGTGGCAATCATGACCATGACTGCGATTTCTACCACGAATCGAACTTCATCAAAAGTTCTCAAGATTTTTGTGAATAACAATTACGTCCTATGATTCTTGTCATAACTCAAGGGTCAATTTTCACATTTAAAGCTTTTGCCTTCCAATAAACTTCCAATGAGTTCCTATTTAATTTTTGTAAGAACAACACTTAAAATTGGCATTAGAACCTTTCAATCTATGTTGTCAAGATTAAAAGAGAGTTTTGACGTAGGTTTGACCAACTTAGTCCAACAATCTCTTTTCCCTTTGAGTTTTGTTTAATTAGTGAACTAGTAATAGGCTTAGAAGCTTGTACAAACTTTAAGTAGACTGTACAGAAATCTTTATGGTTTGTATAAAACATCGATTGGCCTATGTAAACCATCATCATTGCTCATAGTATTGTTCACAGTAATGAACTTTAACCTATTGTTTAATTATTTTATGTTTATCTTTTAACCATTTTGGACCAATAATAAGAGCAATTAGGGAGGTTGTAGTAGGCAATGATCCCACAACCCTCATTTATCTTTTATTTGTGTTAGTAATACATCTTATGAAATATCATGTTTCCCCCTTTTTACATCTCTTTGATTAAATGTGCACACTCATACATCATGATGGTTCGAAAGTGATTCAAAAAGGTTAAACCAATCTATGATTTTATGATTCATATATTTTTAGTATATTTAAAAGAATTAAATAAATTTTTAGTTTTTATGGAGAAATGACATTGTATTTGAGAATGAGATTTTGGGGAGTGATGAAGGAAGTTATGAGAAGGATGGACTTAAAATTTTTGTAGGCTCGAAAGACATTATTGAATTATTTGAGTTGTTGCTTTTCTGATTATTTGTTTTTATAATGCTCATTAGAACATTTAAGAATTTGGGAGAAAATCTAGTTTACGCTATAACTCTGTTAGATTTTTCGAAGAATTTAGAACTCGATTACTTTATTTTGCATATCCTAGGGTCTATTTAGGATCTAGCTTTTATTCTAATATGTCTATCCATTTATTCATTTTAGGAGAAGATCTTGCTTCACTTGTAGGCTCTACGAGCTCTCTTGCCAGCTAAATTGTCTTTTCTATAGTTTTAGGTAAGTGGATAAGTTTATAAAAAGGCTGACAATTTTAGACATGACCAAATTAAACTATATAACATGATACATAATTAAATGGGTTTGGATTCGACATGAACAAGATTGAGTCATAAATGAGTCAACTCGTTTATCACATGACAAAAAAGTAGGTTTAAATGGGTTGACTTGCTTAACTTGAAATAAACACTATTATCTAATCGGATTAATAGGTTAACATGTAGTACACAATACAAATATTTATGTCTAAACATGATTTAAATAAATATATTTATATATAAAAAATATCTTTGAATTCAACCTTATATTTTCTTAAATTTTTAATATTTAGTATTTATTTTCTTAATATATAAATATTTTTAGTTTAAAATTAAATATTTTAATTTTTATATATTTTTAGGTTAAACGTGCATTTTTGTGTTAGAAGATAATTAATTAAATGGGTTCTCTAGGTCATGTCGTGTAACCTGCTTCATAAACATGTATGTATTTAAGTTGAAGATTTTGATACGATTAGTTAAACAAGCCATATTCAGATTGAACATTTTTGTATTATATACATATCTCGACATGACATGATATGAATTTTCACCCCTAATTTATAACATTGGTTGTTTTTCAATATAAGTTATATACATAATAGTTATTTAATTTATAGAAAATAGGGAGTGTAGAATGGTATCTTAGTGTTGACATATAATTAAATGAATTTTTAGCTTATACAACTAGATAAATAATCTGATACATTCTTGATATGTGCCTATTAGATCAACACTGTGATGACCAATGACATTTACAACTGTGGTTATTATTGACTATGTCGACAGTGTAGTGTACATATGGCTTTTACAATGTATACTAGGTGATTGCCTAGTACAAGCAGCTTTGTGCATGCGTATGACTAGCTTATATTTATTTTTGGGGCTTCAAACATCATCATTATTCTCGAGATGTCAACTTTTACTCTTAGCTTTTGATCAATAGAATACACATTTGAATGTATGAAATTTCTTTATTTAAATTGCAATATTGTTTTATGATTTATTATTAAGATTAAAAATGTGTTTTGTTAAGATGATATTTATTCAGCTGATTTGCTTTTATATATGTGGTACATAGTCAATGCCTAAATCCTTTTATGTTCCCCTTTTGTTATATATTTGTATACTCACTAAGTAGTAAAACTCACTCTTTTATTTTAACATTTAAAATCCTTTTGACAACTTCAGACATTGTAGATAGTAGCTATGTTGTTTTGTCATCCATTTCATTGTATCAATTGTCTAGTGGAGGTCGGGCCAACATAGTTTGTTCTTATAAATTATGGAGATTGTATATATATATATATATATATATATATATATATATATATATATA
>CATIWR010596765.1:0-29524 GCA_949677035.1 Omphalea diandra
TATGAGGTTCAAAAAGATATACAAGTGATAGTATGTCTCATTTCACCTGTCCTCTCATTAGCATTTCAGATTTCTTTAACTTTTTCATAGCATAAATATTTCCAGATTTCTTCTCCCTGCACAAGCGAACCTATTGCCCAAGAATGTATCAGAGAAACAAATGTAATTAGAAACTGTTGCACAAAATAAATAGATACTGGAAGAATGAAAAAGAAAAAATAATTAAAAGAAAAATCTAATAAAATAATAAATCATATAGCACATAGTTCATGTATCATGTATCGTGTATCATACACATCTCTAACCTCACCAAAGGCTCCTCTACCAATAATGGTTAAAAGCTCAAAATCATCAACGCATATCTTATGCCTTTTGAGTCGCATAAATTCTGTCTCTTTTCTTTCTAAGTCTTTAATCAGACTGATCTGTTCCTCCTTGGGCACATCAGAAGAAGCTAGCTTCCTTTCTAACACCCATCGTCTGCAATGGAAGTCAGCCACGATATCAAGAGTCAAAAACTGCATCCTTAAATCAAGAATGTTAGAAAGAGTAAGAAACAAAATTTCAAATCAATGTTTTGCACTGCCCTTGAGTATTTTGGTGAGACAACATAATGAAAATCTGGATTGCAACTTTGCCTATATTATCTAGAAGTCATCTTATATGAGTGACAGTTCAAGGTGATGAGTGAAGTTTCGAGAAGTGAATCAGAGAAGCCAACATTGTAGTTTTATTCACCCAAGAAATATATTTAAAAAAAAAATGATGCTTTGATCATGGTAAAATTTATCCGACTATGAAATAAGGAATTATGCAGCAACCCAGAAATGTTTGACTGTTGCATAAATCTCATATTTAGCATTAATGATATTACATAGATGCTAAAAGAAAGTAAATTCTTTCCCATTGGGCACATGGTCGTGACTTCATTGTCTTGTGCAATTATTTTACTCCATCCAATAAAATACCAAGAGTAAGTATTCCATTGCGTCCACATGGTCGTATAACAACATCTACATACCGAAAATCCTAGGTTCAACCTCAAAATGTGCACAAATGATAATTTCTAAGTGCTTTCTCTTCAACCCATGCAGCATAATACCAAGAGAAATGATTTCATTGCTAGCACCGCATGACTATGATTCTAACTAATATCAGAACATCTAGACAGCACAAAATCCTAGGGTTAATCTCAAAATGTACACTAGTATTAATAGAAGGAAAATAAAAACTACAAAAGGACCTATCACTTACAAAAAGGAATTAATAACCACTTCATTCACAATATGATGAGTACCCAAAGTTCATAAACGGTGACTCGCGTAAAAGTCCAAAGAAAATTCTCAAGGAAGTATAATTTTCTAATTTGCTATAATTTATCCAGCTCAAAATTTCTGTATGAAAATCTCTGCCAAGGGCTTGCATAAGTCAAGGATTTTGAAATGAAGGACTCAGCATTTTAAATTTCCAAACCTATAGAGCATACACATAAGCACCTGAGGATGCCAAATAATCCACAGAGGAATAACAAAACTCTGTTTCATTTGAATCCACCAAAGCATCCAAACCAAAAAGCTCCTAATTCCCCCTAATCTTAAGAATATAAACCTTAAGTCAAAATTTCAAGCTATAATAGAGGGGAATAAATGTTCCAGTATAGCACATAATCATAATGCATATATATTTATTTTATTTTATGCAGTTTCTTGGTTTACTATCACCCTCTGCTACAGCAGCCCGTGCCCTGAAAACTTACATGAATTGAGCCTCGCTACCACACCAGGTCATCAAGCTTTTGGTGAAGTTTCATACTGTTCATTTAAGTTTACAAGTCCATATAGTGTATAGTCAACCCCTTGGACAATGGTTTCTTTGGAAGAGAGAGTGCTAGCCACGCAGCTATAAGACACCTTTACGGATGGGGATTCAAGCACATAAAAAAGAAAAGCATAATATGTGATCTTTTTCTAGTACCAAAAGTTAGGAGCAGGAAAACTCCCCACTTGTCTAGAGGAAATCATCTTGTCTTGAATGAACTCGAAAAAATCCCAAAAAATTGACTGAATTAAAAAAAAAAATCTGAACAATTAGCAACCAGTATTGATGAAGAACAATGCATTATAAGTCCAACAAGATAGCATCGCCCTCATGTAATGCTGTTCAATCATTTCCTTAGTTCCAAACACACAATTTCCCACTTTCATTCCTTCACCTAGCGTTCCCAATATACCAGACAAAACGAACTGATAAAAGCCATATACTAACCCGCATCAAGCACAAGTCACAATCTAACTATTATATTTTAGTTGTTCAGATCCCACATTTATATTAGCTTCTAAACAACAAAAACAAATCACTGCATCAACTTAAGCCTAATCAATTAACAAATTTGCACTACAGCGCCACGTCAGCTAAGCAGTGAATGAAAAAATGCAAAATGTAAATTTTCACAAAATCTCAATTTACTCTCTATTTTACTGCACAGCCAAACAGAGCATTAGAAAAACAAGAAATTCCTAATCTCAATTTTGTTTTTCCTTTTTTACCTTTCTTTCCGTTCTTTAATATTCTTCATCTGAGCTCTGTAGTGATTCTCTATGAACTGCTTCGCCGCAGCCACTTTCTCCATCGTCAAGCTCGATCCTAACACTTCCTCTTCTCCTCCGTTCTCCTCCTCTGTATCCTCCATTTTCTTTTTATTTCTCCCTCACTGTGCTCTATAGTAATCACTACTCGAATCTTCTCTCGCTACAAAACCTCACTTTCTCTCTCTAGAAACACACAGACGCACTTGGCTGCAACTCTCATTTATTGCAACAACGAGGAGATGATGCGATCGGAGAACCTTAAACCCCCCCTCTCCAAAAAAAAAAAAAAATGCAAGACCTTATGATCACCTACGCTGAATCCGTACACAAACAAACAACATAACAAATCCATAACCGCCACGTCATCGTCCTGCTCTAGTTGGAAATGAGGTGGGATCGTGTGGGCGAAGCAGGGTATTGAAGCTCCTTGTTAAATTGACGAGTGAGTTTAACGATTGTTGTCATAGGAGGTAGTGAAGTCACGCGCGGTGATTGAAGCGTCGGATGGAGGAAATTGTCGCAATCCGGCGATGAATGACGTTTCAGCGCATTTTCGTACGAGGGAACAAACAGGGGACCGCCCACGTTGTGGTGGGTGATTGGAGTGTGCAACGCAATCGCTTTTAGTGTGATGTGGATATAGTAATTCTCTGGTCCGTGATTGGGTGTCTCTGCTGAAGGTGTGAGTTGGTCTATTCTCTCATGCGCCCACACTTTTCTTGATCATGGAGCTTCTGGCTACCCGCGTTTTTAAATAAAGTATTTGATTTGTATATTTTATATATTTTAAATTATTAAATTATAAATACATAAAAACCAAAATATTTTAATAATTATTATAATAAAAATATATGTTATAAATAGATAAATAGTAAGAAGAGACTATTTAGATATTAATCAAATTCTAAGACGTTTATTCAAAATTATCAATTATAACATTTATTGTAATACACTTTTTATTCTTAATAATGTATATATATTAATATTTAATTTTTAGTTTATTATTTATTTTTATAAAAATATGTATTATATATTTCTATATTTTTATATTTTTATTATTGAGAGAATATTTAATTTTATAATATTATAAAAAATTACAAGTTAAAAAATAAATAAAAGAAAAATATCAATGATATGTTTACCCAATAATATAAGATTATATGACTATTTAAATATAGAAGCTTATTATAAATATTAATTATTTTACTATTTTATATAATTTCATATAAAAATTAGTTAAATAATAAAATTAAAATAACTTCAATCTCAAATAGAATATTACTTTATTTCACTCTCTCTTTCTATATATATATAGTTTATATTAAAAAATAAATCATTTGATAAATTCACTATAGTTTAATGAATTTATATTTTAAAAACTTTTAAATACTAATCTCAAAGTTAAAACTTATTTAATATTATTTGTCCATTTTAAAAATTAAAAAATCTCAAAATTTTCAAAAATTAAAATGCTAAAAATTAAGAATATTAGTCTTTTTTATATGTGTTTACATGTGGAGGTGTATACACATATAAGTAAAATAACTAAAAAGTTGATTTTTTAAAAATAATTTATTTAATTAATTTATTTTAGTTCAATGAACTTGATCTTAAAAATTGTAGATTTGAATCTCTAATATCAAGACTTAATTAATGTTGATTATTTATTCTTATCATTAGATGAACTTATTTATAGAAAATATGAATAAAACTTTTCAATATTATGATTTAATTATAAGTATTAACAAAAAATGCCTTCTAGTTTCACTAATGCAAAGAAAAACTAAAAAAAAATCTTAAAAATTTTTAAGATTAGAAAAATGAAAAGCTAAAAAAAAGACAATCAAAATTCTCATTTTCTCTTTACTTTTATATATATATATATATATATATATATATAAAACTTGTTTAAATAGATTTATTTATCTTTAAATATATTAAATTAAACAAAAAAACTCACAAATATCTTAATAAATTTCAATCGAATATATAAAAAATAGGCACACTTTTTCGCTATTTAAGTCAACATCAATCAATATTGCTCTAGAAAAGAAGTATTATTATTATTATTATTAAGAAGCAGTAAGTAAAAAGAAAATAATATGTTTATGCAAGTAATATATACAAAGAAAGTGTTTTATATAAAATTAAGATTATTGTTTATTCACAAAAAAATTGAATGGGTCGATTTCTCATAAAAATGATAAAAAAAAATTTATGATAAGAGAATTGAATCGAAGACATTTCCACTTTTCATAAAAGTGAAAGACTAATCAAACTACAACTAATCCCCTAAAAGCATAAAAATATTGAGTGCACGTTAGTCAATATTTATATGAGGTAGATTTTATTTTACGCATATTGATGGCACAACTTTAACAAATGATGTTTGCAGTAATGTTTTTTTTTTTTCTTTTATCTAATCTATTTCTGGCGCATATTTAAAAAAGAAAATAGTTATATTGATGGGACAGATTATCTCAATTATATTTTAAATTTTAACTAATATTCAAAAACTTCTAAATATGTTTACGATCAAGATTAATGATATACTCTCAAATATATTTGAAAGAAAAATATACACAAAACACTATATTGAGGTTCATCAGACTCAATTTATAAAAGAAAATTATATAAGTAATTAAAAAAGGAGTTATTTAATTAGTGCAGGCACAACACGCAAATTGTGTTCTAATTTAAATTAATATTTTTAAATAGATTGGTGGAATTTATAAAATCCAGAATCAAATAATAGTTTAATTTCTTTCACTCGTAAAAATCGATTAATTAAGAATTAATCAAAATTAAAATTAAAAATTATTCTATTAAATTAAATTAATTGAAATAATTGAGTTAAAAATCAGTAAACTGATTGGTCTTTAATTTAGTTTTAAAAAAATTGATGTCTTTTTAAAAATAAATTAAAAAAATGATTTAAATAAGGAAGTTGGAGTGAAAGCACAGCCCAATCTGGCTGGCTGTGATTGTGAACCGGCAACATACTGCGATAACCATGTCACCGTGCGTTGCGCTGTACCCTAACTAGGGCCACGTGTGATGGATCCACTGCAAACCGCTGCTCTTTTTGGCATTTATGACGTGGAAGCTCGTGATTGGTTAAATGCAGGAGGCGACAAAAGACAGACCATTCGCATAATTATTTTGATACGTCGAGTATTTTTTAAAATAAAACGTTTTATTATGTTTTTTTTAATATTGAAAAATATATATAAGTAAATTAAATGAAAAAATAGGGATTGGACAAACCGCTGACCGCTCGGCACAGCAGCAACAACAAACCAGAATTAGATTCAGAAAAAAAATAAATTTAGAGAGAGTACAGCTGCGATGCGTACAGAAGGACGGCTGTGATGAACTTGTTTTGAAAGGAAAGGCAGTGTGTGATGTGTTGGGAGTACAGCTGTTGGATTAGAAAGACGACAAACCAAAACATAATACGAGATCCAAATTGGAAGAATAAGATAATAAATATGAGTTGGAGCTGATGTTATTTTGAGTTATGAGTAAGGTTTGTCAGATTGCATCAATCCTTTGCTTTTTCGAATTAAAAAAAAAAGTTACAGAATTTTTAAATTTTTCTTTCACTACCGTTTATTTTAAATTTTTGAGTTTTGTATAAGAATGGAAATTATAAGTTGTTTCCTTAAAAAAAAAAAAAATAATAATCCTACTTCTTGTGAAGAGAACCAGGAAAAATTGTGCGCTATGCCATATTACATAGTGATAATTGGATTTTTTTTTTTAAATTCACCCTTGATTATTAATATCAACTACTTATTTAGTAAAACATTTATAAACTAATACTTATTCTTAAATCAATATTTAATACTTTATATTTTAGCATTTGAAAATTATATGCATTTAATACCACATCCCATGAATTAATACAAAAAAACATATTAATTAAATTATTTCTATTGGTGGTATTTGTTACTTCCTCGATTTTATAGTATCAGTTATTTTTTTAAAAAAAATATATATTTCAATTATTTAACATATTTCAATTATTTAACATATTTCAATTTTTAATGAAATATTAATTATTTTTTATCTTTATCAATATTTTTAGATTAGTTAATGAATTAGTCATTTTGAGTCTTTTAAAAAGGGGTAATTTGGTTATATCTACTTATTTTTTCTCATATTGTTATGACTATTAAATAATTTTTTAATTTATATAAAATTCTAAAAAGTGACAGATACTATAAAATGAATGAAGTAATTTGAAAAAATTTCATTTTCATCTCATCAATTTCAATATGGTTCTATCTCTCCTTCTCTCTATGCATATGTTAATTCAAAAAGTATATTAATTAAATTGTTTCTATTAGTAGTATTGTTAGTTGCTAGTTGTTCATTATTATTGAGTACTAATAGTTCATTGCTAATTGATATTAAATGTTTGATAGTTAATTGCTAATTGCTAATATACTTTTAAACTTAAAATAAACAAACAAATTAAATTAAATTTTTTTTAATAGATACTTTTTTCAACTTGAAATTTTAGATAATCCACCAACAACCAACTGTCTCTCCTCTTTCTCCTTCTTCTTCTCCTCCTCCTTTTTCTTCTTCTCCTCCTTCACCTTCTTCTCCTCCTTCTTCTTCTCCTTCTTTTTTTTCTTCTCCTTCTCTTTCTTCTTCTTCTCCTTCTTCTCTTTCTTCTTCTTTTACTTATTCTCCTTCTCCTTCTTTTTCTTCTTCTTATTCTCTTTCTTTTTTTTCTTCTTCTCCTCCTCCTCCTTCTCCTTCTTCTTCTTCTCCTTTTCCTTCTTCTTCTTCTTATCCTTTTTCTCCTTCTTCTCATTCTTCTCCTTCTTTTCTTTTTTCTCCTTCTTCTTCTCCTTCTTCTTCTCCTTCTTCTTCTTCTCCTTCTCCTTATTCTTCTCCTTCTTCTTCTTCTCCTTCTCCTTCTCTTTCTCCTTCTTCTTCTTCTTCTTCTTCTTTTTTTGCTTTGCTTTTTATTCTTCTCCTTCTCCTTCTTCTTCTCCTTCTCTTTCTCCTTCTCCTTCTCCTTCTATTTCTTCTTCTTCTTCTATTTCTCCTTCTTCTTCTCCTTCTTCTTCTCCTTCTCCTTCTCCTTCTATTTCTCCTTCTTCTTCTCCTTCGTCTTCTTCTCATTTTTCTCCTTTTTCTTCTTCTCTTTCTTTTTCTTCTTCTCCTCCTTTTTCTTCTTCTCTTTCTTCTTCTTCTTCTTCTTCTCATTCTTCTTCTCCTTCTTATTCTTCTTCTTCTTTTCCTTCTTCTTCTTCTTCTTTTCCTTCTTCTTATTCTTCTATTTCTTCTCCTTCTTCTTCTTCTCTTTCTTCTTCTTCTCCTTCTTCTTCTTCTTTTCCTTCTCATTCTTCTCCTTCTTATTTTTCTTCTTCACCTTTTTTAATGTTTATTTTTTTTATAGATGAGTAATGAAATAAATTATTTATTTTAATAATATATGTTAATCAACAATTCAAATTTCATAAAAATAAATTAAACATATTGAGGATATAGTTGTGTTATTTGTCACAACAAAAATGATTGCATCCTAATTGATTAAAAGCTACACACACATACACAATTGTTTTCTTTTTGTTTTTCCTTCTTATTTTTTCTTGGGTTAAATATGTTGACCCTCCGAGTTGTCATATTATACTATTTAGCAGTTCATTTTCAAAAATTATATTAAAACGTCTCTTTATTTTAATTATATTACACTAAATAGAACTTTCGTTCATTTTTAGGCTAATTTCTATTAGTCAAAAACAAAAAAGTCAACAAATTCAATTTCAAAATTATCCTTTCCCTTATCCATATTCTTTTTCCTTCAAGTTTCAAACATAGAAATCTTCAAACCAATCTCATTTTCTTGTCTATTTTCCTTTTCAATTGAAACCAAAAAATGAAAATTTGAAGCAAACCCAACCTCCTAAATTTGGATAAGAATTGCTCTCCTAAATGGGATAAGAATCCAACATCCTAAAATGAAACTTGCTCTCCTAATTTGGATAAGGATTCATGGAAATGAGTGAGTACACCATCCTTTAATTTGCACCTACGCCATCATCGATGAGTCTATCAGTAAAGATGCACCATATGGTCATCAGCGAGCCCATCGACAAAGTGCACCATGTGGTCATCAGCGAGTCTGTCGGCGAAGGTGCAACTTCATGTGGCGGTCTGCATTGGGCTTTGGTGTTTTTGGATTTATGGGTCTTGGTTTTTGTTAATGGGTTTCTTTTTCTTCTTCTACTTCGCATTTTAATGGCCTTCAAGAACTTCGAATCTTGATGGACCGAGAACAGTGCATCTTGTTTTCTTCTTCATCACTGCATTGACCAAAACGCCACATTCTTATTTTCATTTGCTATAACATGTCCAGTTCCATATTGATTTTTGGGTCTCATGACCAAGCTGGCTTGGTTTCTAAAAAGAACAAGGGAAGGGGGAGAGAGGAGTGGTGCAATGATTTGTGATTTGATGGTGATGAGTAAGAATAGTTTGTGAGTATGGTTATAATCTGAGTATGGTTTTGATCAATTTAATTTCTTCAATTTGTAATTACGAATAATTACTTTCTTTAATTTCTTTAAATTATAGAGTTCTGATTGTTGGTTTGGTTTTGATTTTGTGAATTAATTGGTTTTGATTTTATGAATTGATTGAGTTTCTTGAAAATTTTTGATGAATTTCACTGTTGGATTTTGATTTTGTTGTCAAGAGACTCGATTTTGTTGTTGGAGAAAGGGATGACAATTTTTTTTTTATTATTTGTTTGTTTATGGTTGTTTTCGTTGATTGTTTGTTTTGATTGTAAATACCAATCATTTTGGTTTCTGAATTGATCGTTTGGTAATTTGGTATTCATGGTTGTTCATAGTTCAAGATTATTTATGGTGTTTTGACTTTTGAAAATTTGATATAAAATTAAGAACATTATGGAAGTTTCATAAGATTTCAATAAAAATTTTAACAAAAGGATATAATAGTATAAGGAAATTAAAGTTGAGAGATGTTTTAGTATAATTTTTGAAAATAGGGAACTAAATAGTATAATAAAACAAAACCTAGGGATCAACTACCTTTTTTCTTCTTCTGTGCCATCTTTATTGTCTCTTTTATCACCACCATTCTTCCTATACTTTTTTTATTATTATTGTTGTTATCTTTGTTATTACGATGTCACTATTGCCTCTCCCATTTTTGAATTATTATATTAATTTTATAATTATTATTTAATTTAATTAAATTTAATTTTGTTACATGTAATTTTTAATGCATAATTTTAAAATTTTTTGCTTTAATTATTTTAACTTTGTATTGATATTTAAGTTTGAATAAACTGATATTTAGATTTAAACAAATTAGTAATATATTGATATTAATTTTAGACAGATCAATAATTTAGATTTAAATCAAGCTCATGCATTTTATTAATATGATGGATTTACTCATTTTTATTTTATCAATAAAATAAATTACTGGTAACGATTTATTTTAAAAATTAATTTTAGTGACTAATTAAAGATACAAAATATTAGATTTTTATTTAAAAATAAATTTAGTGATGGATTAACAATGAAAAGTTTGAAATTTTTAATTTTAGATTTTAAATACAAGTATAGAGATGACAAATTTGAAATTAAGTTTTTCTATTATAAAATAAATTTAGTGAATATAAATTTTATCTTTTTAAAAATAAATTTAAAGATGGATTAGTAACTAAAGTTTTTTTACTTCTAAATTAGGGACAACTCCGTTAATGGATTCCATTGCCAAATTCCTGTTATCAATAAATTCTTAACAATAAATGTTTCTTGAAATTTTTTTTCACTAAGTAGTTGTAGCTACAAAATTTTTCAGCACTAAACTATATTTTTAGTGCTATTAAAATAACTTTCTATATTTATAAGGTTAAGTATATATTCATTTTTAAAATTTTTCATAATATTTTTTCTTTATTATCTTTCTTTTTTTTAATTTTTTTAGTTATTTAAACAATTATTTTATCAATTTATATCGAATGCTGGTTATGTGGTTATATTTGCTAATGGTATGATTAAGAAAACTACAAATGAACTGAAGCAAAAATTATTAAGTTAATCTAAGTTAAAAAAAAAAAAATACAAAGTTATAAAATTTGTTCATAAGAAAATATACAAAGTTATAAAATTTGTTCATAATTTTTTAGAGGTTAATGTTTTTTTTTTTAAAAAAAATTGACTAATATTTAATAAACATTAAACTGGAGTTTCGATATTATATAGACAAGGGTGATTTAGAAAATAAAAAATTATTTTTACAATTGGTTTTTTTTAATAATAAAATTTTATTAAATTTACCATTTTAACATTTATCTCAAATAAAAATGTGATTAATAATTGAATTTAGGTGAATTTTATTAATAAAATTAAATTGATTTAATTTTATCAAATTTTACTTTTTAATTTTATTGATTTTTTTATTATCGGATGCTCAAACATAAAATTCATTTTTCAATTACATTTTTTAACATTTTTTAAAAATCAATTTCAATGGCGAATTGATTTTCAAACGGGGAAAAAAATTGAAGATGAAGAAAAAATGATGGTGCAGCAAGAACGTTGAAATTGTGAAAGCTTGCCATCTCTTTTACAAGGCATTTTAATATCACGTGAAATTATATATAAAAAAAAAAGAGTATTTCAGTAAATATGATATTTTTGACATCTAATAGCACCATTTTCAAGAATAACCAAGTAATATTATTATTTTAATTTAATAAACGAGAGATTATTAACAATCTAGGTTAATGAGAATGAAACTCAATGAGATAATTTATGTAATAATAGTTTTTAACACGGGTGATGGAATAGATTAAAATAAAAAATTGAAATTTATATTTTCATAAATTAAACAAAATCAAAAAATATTTAATACCAATCAAATTAAACCAAAATATTTATTGATTTTTCAGTTTGGCTATTGTAAGACTCAATATCATTAGACTTTTTTTATTTCTTTATATTTAATTAGACTAATTTTTATTATAAAAATATTTTTTAAAATTATTATTTGAAAACACAATTAATAGAAAAAAGTCAAAATATTATTTAAAAATAAAATTTCATCTTAAAAATAAAATAAAAATTTGAGATATAGAAATTCGATTTGATTTTTTCTGAAATTTTTAAATTTGAAAATCAAACCAAACCGAAAATAATCAATATTTCTAAAAACTTAAAATCAAGTTGAATCGAATTATTAAATAAATCAAATTGAATTTTTAAATTAACACGATTCAATTCAATTTTTCAGTTTTGAATTGAATAGCATCCACCTCTACTTTTTAACGATGTAGTGCCACCATGACGCCTTACAATATTTTTTTTGTTATATAGAATATAATAATAAATTTAAATAGTTATTTTTTTAAAAAAAAAACAGAGATTTCCTCCATGAAGCCAAATTGGCATGTACAAATAAGAAGATCAAGAGTTAAAAGAGCATATGCCTCTATTTGAATAGGAAAATCCAATAATAAACTGAAAACTTAGGACAACATATAGATACACAAAAGGAAAATCATACAAATTTACAGAAAAATATTACTGAATATGAGTATCCAAAATTTGAATTTAAATCAAATTTAATAGTTATAATTGATTCATGGTTAGAGAGAAAAGAAAGAATTTTTCAAAAATTAATAAAGCTAACGTTGGATTGAACTCTAATTCAACAAATTTAAGAAATCGAACCATCATAGGGGTTTGGAAGATTTTTTTAACTTCCTCTTTTGTAATTAAATTTGGGAGACCAAATTAGAAAACCTTATTAAGAAGATATGAAAACTCTAAAAATGAGGAAAAGAGGGGAAAAAACCCTTAAAACTAGAGTTTTTTTTCTTAAAAAAAAAAGGTTTATGAGTTTAAAATACTATCATCCGCGTGAATCCTATAGTTTAGGTGAATTTTTTTCTACATAGGTTCTATTTTTCAAGTGTAATAATTCTTTATAAATTACAAACAATAAAAATAAAGTGTTATTTGTTATTTTTAATTATTAGTTCAAAAATTCATCCTTCTTCGTCACTTTTATATGTTATAAACAATTTTCGATGGCTCATTGATCTACTAAGGGCAAATGACTTGCTAAGAATGAACAAACGTAAGTTAAAAGGAACTGTGTTTTTCACAGTCACTTTGATACTTAAGTTATAAAGTATTTTGACAGTCATTGTGAGGATAAGAACTTGAGAATGTAAAATAGTAAGTAAACTCTATGATGCAACGTACTTTTGTGCAAAGATGATAAATGTATTTATACCTTAACTGTCTCTAGATCTTTGTCAACCTTCTCCCCAAAATTATATCCATTAATTTCATCATTATTTACTCGCGAAACTCATATAAGAGTGTACTGTGTAATTATCTTATTTGAACATTAATTTTTGTCCTTTGCGGGACATTATAAATGATATCTTTGTTTAGTTATCCGAGGTTTGGATGCGGGTCCACTTTATTTTCATGCAACCCTTTACTTATTCGGCCTTTTATCTATTTAGCTCTTCAATCATTTGATTCTTCGTTCTAAGAAACACTAGTCAACTTGTGAAAAGTAGACGACCTAGAGCACTTTCTATAGCGTATTTGGCGATGTGTATTGTATCAATTCTTAAGATATAAAATATATACATACATACATACATACATACATACATACATACATACATACATATATATATATATATATATATATATATATATATATATATATATATATATATATATATATATATAATTTTTTATTTTGATAAACAAAAATAATATCATAATTACGCGTCTCTTTAAAAAATGTCATAATTATGGGTCATCATCGTGATTTTGCATTTTGGGTCGAGCCTCTCAAATTTGAAGGTAAGATGAAATCTGTTGTATAGATTGACCCACCAAGGATTAATGATAGAAAAAAATGGAGCAAAGGACAAGTAGACTGACAATATATAACGTTGAATTTCAATCAGAGAAAGATTTATTTTATGATTAAGGACATGATTACCTAAAAATGAGTTAATCATAAATTTACCTCCATTAATCATAAATCTTGAAAAATTTTATTTGGAACATGTTATTCCATTTTTATGCCCAAATCTGTATTTCTTGATTAACTTCAATCAATAAATTCGTTCATAATGGAAATGAGAAAAACAAATGAATGTAGAACTTTATCAAATTAAAGAGTAACATATATGCAAAATAAAAGATCTCCAAAATTCATACTACAACTTGCAAAAATCTTTTCTCAGCTCGAATTACACCTCATTCATTGATAAAACAAAAAAATATTTCAAAAATTCTCATTCATCTGTTTCTTGTTCGTGTTTCTGAATCTAATTGTCATTCGTCTGCTTTTTATTTTTTTGAATATGTCAAAACAAGAATATATGTATCTCTCTCTAAAACAGGTATAATATGATTTTTTTAATGTTTGTTTTATTATTTATAATAAAAAATCATAAGTTTTGGTATATTATAAATGAAAAATAGTTAAAAATAAACATATTTTTAGCTCAAAATCAGTTATAAAAGAAAAAGAAAATTGAGTTGCTAGAGATTGAAAACAATATTTGTGTTTAGTTATTTTTACACAATAAAATGTTTATAAATAATTTATTACTAGATTATTTTTGGTTTGTTATTAATAATTCTTCTTACATAGTAAACTGTTTACCACTGGTTTACAAATGTTTTTATAACAACATCAAGTAACATATATTTTTAAATTAAGTAAAATATTTATTTTTATTTTATTTACATTTATTTTAGGTTTATCAATTCAAAATTTTTAAAAATCAATTATAAAAACTGGTTTTCCAAAAAATATTTATTTTAGGTTTATTTTATGTTTACTTTGGTTTATACAATAATTGATAAAGAAAAGAAATACAAACAATAATTAGAACCTAAACATCATCTTCAGCCTCTAATAAACACGATTTTTTTTCTTTTCATAACTAATTTTTTGCTCAAAAATTATTTTATGTTTGCTAGTTCTAAATTTTTAAAAATTAATTACAAAAATCAAAAAAATATTTATTTTATGTTTATTTTGTGTCTACTTTAAGTTTATGCAACAATTGATAAACAAAAGATAGAAGAATAATTAAAATATAGACACCCATTTTCAACTTTTAACAAATACAATTTTTTTCTCTTTTCATAACTGATTTTTAGCTAAAAAAATATTAATTTATTAACTACGTTTCATCTAAAATACATAAAAACTCATAATTTTTTATTCTAAACAACAAAAACAACTATTAAACCTTAGAACACAAAAGCAAAAAAACTCACATGTATCTTTATTTTCTTTCTATTTTTTAGAGAGAGAAAAAATAGAAAAATAGTCTAAGAAATATAACATTATCTTTATATTTATCCCATTATCATTCATCTCATTATCATTTTTTATATCTCTAAATCCACAAAATAGGTTCAAATTTATTCAAATCAACTTCTTATTCTTCTTTATTTTTTTAGAGAGAGAGAGAGACTGAATGGAAAAGATAAAAAATATGTCGTTCTCTTTTTTTCTTGTTCTTATTTTTCGTTCTTCCTTTTCTTATTTTTCTTCTTCACATAAAAAAGTAAAAAACAAAAAAAAAAAGCCTTATCTCATATCAATTGTAACTATACAAAACATATAAAATTAAATAATAAAAATTAAGAGCTTAGAAAAGTAAAATTTCTTAAGCAAAAATATATTTTTCAAATATATGAGATATAAATGTCTTTATAAAAAAAGAGAGCGCACCATGTCATTATCTCTTTATTTTACATCGTTTTAATTAGTATCCTCATAGATTTTTTCTTAGTATACTACTAATCTTTTGATTTTATATAATTATACTAAAATATTTCTATATTTTGATTTCATTATACAAAGTTATTTTTCTATCTATTTTATCATTATTTTTATATAAAAAAGCTGTTAGTATTTTTTTTTTTTAATAACCGCCTATTTTTGAAAATCGTTGAACTCAATAAATTCAAATTTAAGTGAGAAAGGATCCTTAACTATCCTAAATTTCCCATTCACAATGTTCAAATCCAAATATTTAGTTAAAGAAAACAAACTTCTCGTCTTTTAGACCAACTGGATATTAATTGACATTAATACATTTAGCATCATATTAAGTTTTTCTTTTTGTTAGCTATCATTTTCTTAATATCTAAAACAAATAAAAATCACCTCACTTTTTAATTATCGTTAACTCAAACTCCCAATAAATAATTCTATTATAACATCAAAATTGTTCCTATTCAACAGATTTAATTAAGTGTTATCTAACGCGAAAAAACTGACATTTGATATTTATGAGACTTATCATTCATGACTATTAAAACTAAAATCAACACCATAACTAATAATCAATTATCTATTAACTTTATTAGACTTGTATATCAAGAACAATAATAGCATAACCATTATGAAATATTTGGTTACATTGATAAGTGGAAAATGAAATTTATTTTAAAATAAAATTTCCTCAATTTCAATATTTTTATGTGATATATCAATATATAAGAAGAATAGCGAAATATTCTAAAATTTTGAATTCTTATTTTTAAAATTTTAAATTAAATTAAGATACCAAACATGAAATTATAATTAAAATTATATTATATTTCCATTTTGTTTGACATGCCAAACATGCACATTGATATTAAAAAAACAAAAAAGTGTGTGATGGAGGTCACAGCGGTTGAAGTAGCTTTCTTGGCCATATCACAATAAAATTTCAGACGAAGGTTATAATGAAACTCACGACTTGAGTATCAATTGAAATAGACAATAAATGATAAAATAATTTTTTTTTTAAATTTAATCCTGAACTTATATTATTTTATTAAATTTACTAATGATATTGTATTATTTTGTTATAAAAGTCATTTCATCAAAATTACCTAGATTTTATATTATTTCGTCATAAAAGTTTAAATATTTGTTCAAAAGGAAATTGACTTGTGAATGACAAGTGGGCGCCACGATCCTCTATTTTCTATCCTACTTTTTTGATGAAGAAAATTTTTCTCCTATCTCTATTTTCACAAGGATTCCTCGCCTAATGAGAATATTTTGCAAGATAAATATTTTATTTTTTAAAAAATATAATTTATTAAATTATAAAATAAAATTTTTAACAGTAATTTTACACGTCATTATACTCATCGTTAACATATTTCCCTCTATATTTGTTATAATTAGATGAACGGACAAAATTATTACTCTACCAAAACATTGTTTTTTCTTATTTTTCAATTAACAAGATTTTATTGCCAAAATGAAGTTATATTTTTAAGATTTGGGGATTTAAAGATTTAGAGATTTAAGAGAAGTTTTGTTTTGTCGAAGTATATCCAAGTTTGATTTTCTTAAATTGTGTTTATAGCACACATTCCTTTAATTAATATTTTAGACTTTTATGATGAAATAATAAAAGATTGGAGTTGATTTTGATGAAAAAAAACTTTTATAATGAAATAATATAAGATCATGGGTAAATTTGACGAAATAATAAATTTAACGAAAAAGTTAATTTCATCCTTTTATTGTCACTTTTGAACAAGTTTAGAATATTTATTTGGTATTTTAGTTGAAACTCAACTTTTTCTCTTATCTTTCTCTTTTCTTAATTTTTTCCTAAAAAAAGGGTTAAATACATGGACTCTCATGTTTTGTTTTAATATATAATTTAGTCCTCAATTTTTAAAAATTATACTAAAACATTCCTGTTGTTTTAATTATGTTAACTACTATGTCCTTCTATTAAAATTTATGTTAAATTCTTATAAATGTCTATAATGGCCTTAATTTTTTTTTATCACATTTTCCTTTTTCACCATTACTCTCACACTCTGCAATGATCAATGATTCACAAAATTCAACTTTTTTGGCTTGGAGTTTTCAAAATCAAACCCTTAATTACACAAAAAATATCATTAAACAATAAATGATTGAATCCTACCAAAATCATCAATAACAATAATAATAAAAAATGATTAAATCCTACCAAATTCATTAAAAACGATAGCAACTAAATCATCATAATTAATAACAATAGCAACCATTGCCCTATAACAAATACAAGATCAAATCTCAATCCAAATCGTTCTCAACCCATATCTGAGTTCAACACCAATAAACACCAAAAATCGAAAAGAAAAGAAAAAGTTAAGAAAATTAAGATAAGAAAAATGCAACAAATCGATACCAATCCAAATATGAGCTCAACACAATAAATGCATCAAATTGAAAAGAAAAAATTGAGAAAAATGCAACAAATCAATCACCGAAAACACTTGGGTAGCACAACTTTGTTTAGGCAACCCATAACAACAAACACGATAACACAACTTCTTTGTTTCAACCTTGGTAAAAAGAATATATTTTGTGACAAATCAATTCACAAAATCAAACAATCACACAATTGATTCACAAAAATATCGTCATCGTCCTAAAGTATCTTCGTCGTCGGATACAAAATCACCTGTTGCTACTATAGTCGTCATCATCTTCAATTTAGGGTTTTTTATTGCTTTAAATTGGACATTCTTCTAATGCTAGCTCGACATTACTTTGATTATTGGCTTTTTTGTTTTGCAAGTTCATTTTGTGATCTGGATTGTGCTTATTTCAGTGGGTATTAGTCTCGTACATCACAATTTTTTGTTGTTTGGATTTGACTCGTATTGGTGTATTTTTGAACTAGAGAGAGTAATTAATTTTTGTTCGGCTTTTCTTATTGATATATTGTGAGAAAATCAAAGGAAAAGAAGAAAGGTGGTGATGTAGTTTGCATATTGAGACTAGATATTTATAAAAAAAGCATTTTGCATATTTTTTTTAGCACAATGAAGAATATAAAAGTATTTTTTATTTTTAATTATTTAGTAAATTTTTTATTTTTTTGAATTTAGCTAATGAAAAAACTAAAAAAAAACAGATGGAAGTCATTTACTATATAATAAAGTCAAAATATAAAGACTTTTTAATAAATTTTTAAAAATAAGAGATTAAATAATGTAATAGAGCAAAACTCAAATCATAATATTTAATCCTTTTATTATTATAATAATAATGCACTACAATTAATATAGTATGCTAAAACGAAATGTCAAAATATTTCTCTTTAATTAATACCGGCCTTAAAACACAAACCGATGCATGTGTGTGAACTGCACGTGCCGTCGTGGACATTCAGAAATTTTTGCCTAACAAGAAATCTTTAGGGCTCTATCGCCGTTTTACTCAGTGGTTCTTTTTAGTTTTAACTATGGACGAGAAGGAGGCGTGGAGTGTACGTGGATTGGAGAAAAGGCGGAGCAGTTTTCACTTTTACGTAGCTCATCGGCTTAAACCAGAAGAACAGACGACATGGCGGATCCTTATTATAGATACGGTGCTCTCGGAGACAGAGATACTTTTCCCTGCAACCCTATAATTTTTTCACTGTTTGACGCCAACTTGGCTTCTTAGAAAATGCGACAAACTGTGTGAAAATTTTTTAGTATTTGTCTTAATCAGTTATCGAATTTGGTGATGGTTTACCTTAGGACGATTTCGTTATTATAAGATTCAAAAGCCGTAATTTTGTGGTTTAGTTTTACTTGATTAAACGACATGTCGTTTTTAGGACAGCTGAAAACTAACAGCCTGCGTCTGAATAATCTTTTTGTTTAGGAGCTGAACTTTGCCGCATGTTGTTATTACTGAAGATTTTGCAGTTTGAACAACTGAAGATATACTGTTTCATTGAAGATTTTAGAACTGAAGATATACAGTTTCATTCTTGAAAAACATAATTTTTGTTAATTATTTTTTTTTTGGCCAAATTTGGTTAATTCTACTTTTAAACCTGTTTTTCTATAATGTTCTTCTCATGCTTGGTTTCTTTTTTCCTCTTTGCTGTTTTACATTTGATTTTAGGATTTTTTTTTGGGTTGATTTATGACTTTTGTTGTTGTGTGTTGTTGCAGGTGTGCCTAATTTTGCTGGTTACTTGTCGTCAGAAGTACTCTCTTTGGCTTCTCATCATGTTCCAGTCTCGGCTGAATTGCGGGATGGTCCTTCTGATTTCTACAAAGAGAGGTTTGAATTTGTGTAGTGGATTTTTTTTTTCCTTTTCCAATTTCCTCTTTACAAATTTTAATTTTTACTAACGGATAAATACATCACAGCCTGGGTTTTATGGATTGGATAAGATTTCGGGTGTTGGTGTTCATTGTAAACCTGTTACTGGTGGAGTAATGGGAGAAGGTAGTGGACAGGGGTACCCATCTCCTCTACAGGATCATAATATAGTGGCTCAAAGACAGGATGCTCCAGTCAACGTTACTTCAGCTGTCCATGACACAGTGAATGACAGGTCCAGTTCTTTGAGAAATTTTGATGGTCCTTCACTGCCAAGAGGGGAGTCGAACATTCTGTTTGTTGATGGGCTCCCTACGAATTGCACTAGAAGAGAAGTAGGCCGTATCCTTATTGTAGTTCATCAAGGGACATTTCCACTCCAGGAAATTAAATCCAAAATTTTTTATGAAATAAAATGTGCATGTGCTTCAATGCAACTTCTTTTCAATATATCTGTTTGCGATGATTCTTTTTATTTTTTGGGAATTTTTTTATTTGAAACGAAGGCAATATACCTACTAACGGTATGTCCTTGATTTATAATCAAAGATCTTTTCCGTCCGTTTACTGGCTGTAAAGACATCAGAGTTATTCACAAGGGGCCTAGACGTGTAAGTTTGCTACTGTATCAGGCTCTATGCACTTTAAGTAATGCATGGTTTACATTGCTAAAGAAAGAGATGTATTTGATTAATATGTTAATTTTTGTTGTAAATCTGCGTACCATGAAAAGTTGAAAAATAGAGAGAGTCTGATCTGATGTTTTTAAAGGTTTTTCCATCTTGTGGAAAAAACTTGGTCTGTATCTATTAAAATGAAAAAGCTGTTTGCCATCAAGCTCCTATAATGTTGACCACCCATCTCTATAACAATAACTAAGCAGTCTTTACACCCGATATTTCATATATTAATGCTACTTTCTTCAAATGATGAATTCCCTTTATCATTATTTTCTCTCTGTGTTTTTAATAATTGTCTGTGTTTAATACTACAATTTAGAGTGGAGATAAGGCGATGGACTTGTGCTTTGTGGAGTTCATTGATGTAAAGTGTGCTATCACTGCTATGGAAGCCCTTCAAGGTAAACTGAAAGGAAGAATATGCCACACACACTTACATGTGCATTATCAACTGAATTTTAATGAGTTGAAATATCTTTTATGCTCCATACAGATTTCCCCCTGGAAATTGTGGACCCAGATGGCCAATGTTCACATGTTTATGAACCTCTGTATTTATTACTAGCATGTATTCTCAATCCATATAATTGGTTATTATGCAATTGAAATACCCCATTATAGAATCTCTATATTATATATTTTGCAATAACCTTTTAATATACTATTTGCAGTAATCTTATGAATTGAAAATACTCAATTGATAAAATTTCTTATCTTGAACTGCAATGGGATCTTTCTGCAGGTTACAAATTTGATGATAAGAAACCTGACTCCCGTCTTGAGGATCCACTTGGCACACTTTCCTTTCCGTTTACCACCTGATCGTGATCAGCAGCGTGTTGGGATGCCACGTTAATAACTGGTTCATGGATAGAGTGAGAATTGAACTAGCTGTGTTGCATTTGTTATGGATGTGACGAGAAGCAAGTCATCATATGTTCAATTACACGGATAAGCTTCTATTGCTCTATATGCAATTTCTATGAATTAGAACACGCCAAGGACTAGCTTGTTTTTCTACAGGTGTGTTAGAAGCGGCCTACATGTATTTTTTGTATTTGGAGGTCCACTATTGTGATGATATGGAGCTTAAACTTTGTAATGTTGCACAACAGATCCCCCAGTGATCCAATTCTATTCATATTGATAAATTAGTTTCATGGATAATTAGTGTTCTCCTGTTGCAAGCTTAACTGTCCATTTGTGACAGGATTCAATCTTTCAACATACTGTTTATTTTCCTTTTTCTTGAAGGGTTTCCATAATCTGCGAAGGGTCGAATCCGAACAAACTGGGTGTCAGCTTGCTTAGCAAGTCCTCTTGCTATTAATGATGCACTAAGCTTTTGTTTCACCAATATGAATCTAAGCATAGGCAGATCCCTACTATATTTATTTGTTGAAGGTTCTGAAGGATTCAAGTTGTTATTGAGGATAGAGGCAACACCAAGAATACCTGTAAGGCTTATGTGGTTGAATTTTCGATTGTCTGCCATAGCCTTATCCTGTGTGAATATCACTATATCAATTATCAAATGATTTTTTTTTTCGCCAATCATCATCTTTTGCATAATATGGAACACAAAATAAAAGCACAAAAAGGTACCCAAAATCATTATCGACTAACAGTAACAAAGAGCAGCTCTAGCTACCAAGTAACCAAATCCAATTACATAAACTTCTGTTTATGACTTTCCTCTGGTAGTGATCTATAGCAGCTAGTTAAGTATACATAAAAACTATTCTCTTCCCCTGAATCTGTCCTCTTTCACTTCTCTCTACAACAAAAAAGTATACTAAAAGATGTCAGAACAGGTATCTTCCTAAAGCTGTGACTGTCTTGTTTTTGCCAACCTTCAAACCCTGATCAAATTCCCATTTTATTTAGTAGTTTAGTTCAATATACTATGATATTCATGTCATCCAAAACTTGGAATATCTTTAAATTTAGAATCTCTTTTAACGTTATGCGATATATTGTCAAACAATCTGCATCTATGCTTCATATTCAAATTGAATCTAACATAACTGTTAAGGGCGTTGAAAAATAATGATGATTTACACCGGTATTCATGTGGCAGATACTCGAAAAATCATTAAGATATTTTGAATCTTAAACCTAAGTTCAAAGACTGATATTGAACAGGAACATCAATACCAGACAGACCTCTCTTGATTTGGACAAACGATCAGATTGTACCCTTACATAGGCTAATATCCAGCATTGTATTTCCGGAAAGCAATACAGCTACAAAATACTACGATGGAATCATTCATCATTTTGCATGATCCATGCTAGTTAACGCACCACGGACTCTAAAATGATCAGCTGACCAATATATGATTTATTAGAGGATAGAGAGTATCAGCTGATTTAGAGGTCCAGAAAAAGACAGTGTCATAGTCTTAGATCCTCCTGTGTAGCAATCACAGAAAATAACTAGAATTTTAGGTGTCATTAATGCATTTTCATTCCCTGCCAGGCAACTTAAAGACAGAAGCAGCTCTTTCAACCATGTAAATGGACAGTTTTGGATGAGCATACAAGACATGAAGCTCAGAGATTAACTAAAAAATGGGAAAGTACAAGCATCAAACTTATACCAAGATGCAAAGACATATCCATTGTAATTAGGCAAGTATAATATCACTAATCACACTCCAGCAAATGTTGAATAACAAATAAGCTAAAGATCCAACCGAGACAATAGGAAAAAAATCAAGAAACAAGCTTTCATAGTATTTGACAATCAGCATAATTAACAAAAAGATTCATGTTAAATGAACTTTTGTCAACTTCATTCATCTTTTATTTTGAATTTGAGTATAGTGACAGGATGCTGCTGTGCTCTATATGTATAACTTGAACCTACAAAGGTTACTATCAGCTATGTGTTGAGGGATTGAAGGGCACACATACTTTTTACATATCCCCTTTGATAAATTACGAAGAATGACAATAGTGTTATTCTACAATACAACTATATAAAAATCATATGCAAAGAATTTCAATATCAGGGATTAATAATTAGAACTGTTTCAATTATAGAAAACTAGTGCCTGCATGGCAATGGTGTAAAAGATTATGAGCAATAGTATCCCTAGCTTTCATTGAGTTTACCGATCTCAAAGCAACCTCAGGTATCATCTCATCATCAATGAGCTCAATCTTAAGCTTGGGATCCATTTCCTCTTTACGTAATTCACAAATATTATGCAACACGCAACAAGCTCCAAGAAACACCGGCAAGTCCTGTAGTTTCACCTCAGTTCTTTTCTGCAAACAACTCCATCTCCCTTTCAATCTTGTAAATGCATCCTTCGCAACCTTTTGAATTTCTCCAATTTTTTCATTAAAAGCATGCTGAGTCCATGTCAAACCCTGCAGTGTATAAGGCACCAAAACCCAGTCCATTAAAGGGTACCCTGAACTCCCAACAATCCAGGCATCCTTCAAAAGGCCCCCATTAGCCCTTTGATACAAAGCAGACTTCTCCAACACCTGATCATCAGGCATTGACCCAGGCCAACCAATACACACATCAGTAAACACTCCACTTGGATCAACGACACCTTGAACCGTGATTGAATAAGATGTTTTCTGATTCCTCTCCGTATGCTTCTTATTAAAATAAGCTGCAACACTAATCTTTGGAGCTATAATAGGAATATGAGTAGTATACATAGATCCAACAACATTAGGTATCCCAGAAATTGACTCAAACTCATTTTTTATCTTCTTTAAACTACCCTCATCAGGCCATTGCAAGTACTTAGGCATTAAAACATTTTTAATAGCAGAACAAACTTCAAGAACTAATTTGTGGCAAGTAGAAATACCTAAACCAAACCTCTTGGACACAAGCCTAAGTGGCTCGCCAGTTGCTAATCTCCAAATACAAACAGCAACCCTTTGCTTTACAGGAATTGCATTCCTCAAAGTAGTGTCCTCTTTGGCTATAAATGAACGTAGCTCCTCACATATCATGTCAAAAGTAGATTTGCTCATCCTAAACGCTCGCTTAAACTCCTCCTCCGGATAATCTGGTCGATTACATTCATCCCACCATTCTTTATCTCTGTCTTTGACCCATAATCGTCTGTGTTGACCACCACCACCATTCCCTTGTTTTCCTTCCCTAATTCCTTTAACCCCATTAGAGGCAGCAGAGACAGCAACTGCACCAGCTAGTGCCCGTGACTTCTTGCGCTTGACAAGGTCGGTTTCTTGAATTTCTGTGTAGTAATCTTGAAAATTGGAATAGTATTCTACCATAGTTCTAGTCTTTTTCTTGTTGTTTGCTTCTAGTAATTGCTTCTCCTCATACGAGGCATTGTTTTGCTCTTCTTGATCAATCTTTTCTTGCTCTTCTATTAACTGCAATGATGTGATTATACCCTTCAAGTCTTTCCTCTTTTTCTTGCTGTTGCTGCTACTGCTGTCTTGTTCAAATGAAATGTTATCATCCTCAACAATTGGTTGCCTGTGTTTTCTTTGACTTTTCTTGGTTTGATTCATTTGGCTAAGAGGGAGAGAGGGAGAGAGAGAGGATTGAAGAAGATAAGCGGTAAGTAGACACAGGAGATACAGAGAAGTGTTTTGGGTTTGGAAAAGAAGAGAGTTTGATATAAAAGAGAAATCACAGAAATGGGAAAAGAGTTGATGCAGAGAGAGAGAGAGGGATAGACAGGGAAGACATGGAAAAGTCTTTTCTCTCTTGTGATCGCTGTTGGCTCTTGAGAGAACGTGTGAGCTGAATGTGGACACAACTCAGCCACAACAACAAACCCTTTTGACAAATATTGGTTCTCCAGTTTAATATTATGCCTAATTTAATTAATAATAAGGCGGCAAGCTATCATCTCTATTAATTCTCTCATTATTTTTCTAAAATAAAAGATATGAAAATAAAGCATATTTTTCTTTCAAGCTCAAACCCATTACACACTTGATTACAACACACCAGGTTTGATTCAACATTCCATATATTAATCAATGTTTTACATTTATCCTACTGATTTGATTTAAAAAAGGGGATTGGATTTGACTCTAAAACTTAATAAGGAATGAAGGGTAATGTTAAGTATAGATATTTTTTTAGAATAAAATATAGATCTTACAAAAAAGCAATGTTAAACATAATGATAGCAAAGGACTGAAGTCATCTATTTAATTTTGTTGAAAATGATAACTTGTCATCTATTAAATTCATTTTTCAAATTAATAGACCTCTCAATTGCTTGTTTGTAAACAATTAGATTAATATATAGTAAGTTGATATCTCAGATAAATTATGAATTTAATAGATGACAATTTATCATTTTTAACAAATTTTCAAACTTAAATTAATTAGATATATTTATTGATTTTTCTATTTAATTTTTTACATATTTTCAAACTTATATTAATAACAATTTTTAAAATAATTTTTAAAGATTGTAATTAAATTATTTTTTTTTATAAATAAACAAGTATTTTTCTAAACCTAAAATAATGATAATTTAATTAAATAAAATGTTTGAAAAAAAACGTTTTGCAGAGTGTGAACGCGTCTCAGAAAGATACAAAAATTTGGAGACTTTTTGGGAAGTTGGCGGTAGGTGTGGGACACTGACTTGGGCTTTTATTTTTTTTGGTAGCTTGCCAATGCCGAGCCATCCCCAACCACGGAATGCAAACACTTTGTCAAATTGTAGCAGCTGATTGGGTCCTACTGTTTTGATGACATGGATGGGTCCCGTTCACATATTTTAAAATTAGTCGGCAATTTGCCTAACCTGTGTTTTTTATTTATATTTTTAAATAAATATTTAATTAAAATTTTATTATTTTAGTAAATTTTTAAATATGTTTAATAAATTTATGAAATAAGTAATAGAACTATAAAAATATATTATTTTATTACTTTTTAATAATAGAATAATAATTAGTAAATACATGTATTTAAAAAGAAAAATAAAATACTTACAATATATATATACATAAATTTAAAAATTAATAAATATTAAATTAAAGTAAATATATTTAAATTTATAGTATTAAATGAGAGTAAATATTTACAGTAGTAAATACGTTATTGACAACAATATTAAATGAGAAACCAAAAGACAACAATTACAATATGAAACAAATGGTTGAAAATTACAAACAAAATATATAAAATGAATTGAATAAAAGTTTAACAATAACTTATCATATCAACATATATATAAAAGCCAAAATCAAAAAAAGTTAATCACATTAGCATTTTTTCTTGACTTTATATATATATATATATATATATATATATTAGTCACAAATTCGCACGTGACACGAATTAGTGTATAAATTCTTAAAAAATAATTAAGTAAAATTTCATTTTATTTTCATTTTAGATATAAGAATATCAAAATAAATAAATTTTAAATTAATATTATATAAATTATTTTACATTTTTATTATTTTATTTAGATAAATAAATAATTTTTATTTCTTTAAAATATTTTTATTTTATTGTATATATTTTATTTTATTTTATATATTTTCTTTTTAATTAGATATTTTATAGTTTTTCAATAATTAATATAATATAATAATAGTATATAGTTATTCGTCATTTATTTATTAAAATATTAATTTAAAAATGATAAACATTATCATAAATATTTTTTATGATGAACTTAATAAATGACAAATAGTTATTATAAATAATTTATGAGATCACAATAATATATATATAATTTTTTTATTTTGTATCAAGAATATTTAATTCAATAGATACATTCAGATTTTTTTCAATCAACGAAATTTAATTTATTATTTCTTTGATTAATCATATTAAAACCTTTCATATCAATACAGATTTTAAATATTTTTTAATCAATTTAAAAATTCACCTTTCATCTATATTTTTGTTACATATATTATTTTTAATTTTAATATATGATTAATACCTTATAATAATTTCAGGTTTCATTTATAAAAAATATTCTATAAATAAAAAAGTTTTAGTCCAAATTGAATTACTTATATTTTTTTTCTTGATTCTTAAGTTGAATTGTGGATTTAAATTTTGTGTAAACTTTCTCATATTATTTTTTATTATTTTTATCATTGAAGATATTTTTAATAATTACTTCTCAATCATTAATTACTAAAAATTTAATAATTAAATTTTTTTATTTTATTAAATTTTATTTTAATATTTCTAATTAAAATTTATCTATATTTAAATTAAATTTGAATAAATTATATCAATAAAGTTTTATATATATAGGTGCGAAAATATTTTAAAGTTGTATAAAAAAATATCTAAATGAAAAAATATCACATCATAATTCATAGATAAGAGTTTATCACAATCTTAACTTTAATATATATATTAGATATCATCTAATTGAATTTTTTAAAAATTTGAAACATTTTTGTAAAATCTTTTTTAAAGTAAATGATTTAAAAAACTACATCTTATATGAAATTTTTATATTGTATATCAAAAAACAAATTTATTTCATATATAAATTAAAATTAATTATTAATTCTAAAATTAAATGTGTTATAATTGATCTTATAATAAATATAAAAATTAAATGTTTCATAATTATTTTAGCATTAGTTGTCATTTAAACGTGATTAGAAATTAAATTTCTAAAAAAATAGAAAAATGATGAATCAACAAATCAAATAATTAAATAATACACAAAATATTGCAAATCAATGAACAAATGAATCAACTTTTAAGAATAATTTGTTATGCGAGTTTAAAAAAAGTCAAATAAAAATTAATGATAAATAAAAATTTGAATTATGATTAATATAATTGTAAAAATTTAAAATATATTAAAAAATTAAGATAAAACTAAAAATAAAAAATTAATTTTAAAATAGATCAATATTAAATTGAAATTAAGCGAATCAATTAGTATTTTAATTTTTAATATAATTAAAGATTTTTAAAATACTGATTATGAAAGTGTTTATTGAGCTTTGAAGGAAACTTTTGGAACTACCATATTTGTTACTTTGGTAGGGATATGTCCACGCAATCAATATGTAGCTGTCGGATGGGAGATTTTTATTTTGTTTCTTCAATGATGATTCCTGTTTGCTTTGGAAAATTGCTTCAAAATGGAAAGAAAAAGAGCAAAAGAGGGTAAGGTTCAATCTTTGATACTTGCTATTGGTAAAAAATAAGGGCTAACGAAGACTGACTTTCTTCGCGTAAAAAACTTTTGTGAAAACTTTTTTTTTTTTTTTTTTAATATTGAACATATTTAAAAAAATTCATCAGTAAAAAAAATTATTTGATTAAAAGAAAATTAAGCTATTTTTAAAAAATTGACTTTCTTTTTTTTAAAAAAGTTATTTTCTTAATTTTAATAAATTCATTCAAATAAAAAATAATTATACAAATAAATTTATTATTATTATTATTATTATTATTGATTAATGACATCTCTCGCCGATTGTTGTTAGTTAGGCGGGCAGCAGCTAATAGGTGATATCTATAAAAAAAATTTTATTTTAATATATTTTTTTATTATATTAAATAATAAATAATATAAATATAAAGTATTTATGATTTAAATTTTATTATAATTTTACAAATAAAAAATTAATATTTTATAATATATTTCAAATATCAGAAAATACATTTTAAAAAATATTTTCTATAAGTAAATTATTTTTCATAAAACGAATGAGATTTAAGAAAAAACAATTAAAAGTCATTCAAAATTAAGCATCTAATTTTGTTATTATTTTTTTTTAAAAAAAAAACAGGTTTTAATGTCCTTGGATCTATCTCACACGGAGGGTGATATCTTGTAAAAGCTCCAAGATAATTATACTTAATTTGGTGGTGGTATATATATATATATATATAAAAGAGGTTTAAAGTCCTTGGATCTATCTTACACGGTGAGTTATATCTTGTAAGCTCCGAGATAATTATGCTTAATTTGGTGGTGGATATATGTAATATATATATATATATATGACAAACAACTAAGCCTACTCTGTCCAAGTGAACAATTAAATTAATTTGCACTCAAGTAGATATTGTGCTCCGTTTTTCCGCTGTTATTGGGAACATCGATTAAACATATA
>CATIWR010596766.1:0-20826 GCA_949677035.1 Omphalea diandra
ATCAAAATATAACAAAACAGAAGACTGAGATCATCTCGGTTCGGATTTGACCTAGTCCTACTGATGGAGTCATATATCCTCACACACACATAATCAAGTAAAACTGTTTCATATGCACTTATATAAGACATAAGGCTACAACTTACATGTTTTTAACTTTCCCCAATTCCTCTTCTAGGGTTGTGAAATCGTGGGTGCAAAATTCTGCTTTAACAGCAAAATCAACATAATCAGCTCCTGTTCTCTTGGATTACAACTTCCATCCAAGAGATCTACCTCAATTACTCCATAATTCTCACTAACCACGCATGATTAAGATGTCATGAGAGGTTAATTCCAGTTGAGAAGAAGATAAATTTACTTACCTACTGTCCTAGAATTGGAAAACTTTAGGCAGCTCACACTTCTCCCTCTCTTATTCTTCTTCTTCTTCTTCTTCTTCTTCTTCTTTCCTTTGCTCTCTCTTTGTTTCTGGTGTATCCCATGGTTTTCCCCTCAATTCTGACCCTAATTAGCAGATATAAACTTATTATAATAATATAAAATCATGGTGTTTCATTTCCATTGGTTGGAGGTCACTTTTCCTCTTTTAGTTCCTCTTCTTCACTCCTTAAGTACTTCCATCCATCTCCTAATTCCTAGATGCTCCTTATACTTTTAATTAAGCTCTCAAACACCATTATTTATGATGCTATAATAAGCACACAACATGAAATAATTTGTCATATAACTATGCAAACACTGCATATATGTTCAAGTATCCCAAATGCAACGGTGTCATTGTCATTGTCGTGTTTTTACAGTTCACTTGTCTAAATGATTATTTTTCATGTGCATATGTTCATGTGAGATTTCATATCATTTGTGCAATGAATATATTCATGTGATAATGCCAATGAATAGGGATAGGGATGTTACAATATGAGTTAAAAAGGATGACTAAGAGATATGAAAGTGAGAGATGTTAAGTCACAAGGAGAAAGTGAGTGTAAGTTATGATGCATAAGTATGCATATGTAAGAAATTATTATTATTAAACTTGATTGAACGATAGAATTAGAGCTTTAATAATGAATAACACATCAATATTTTATATGGAAGGAAGTTATGTTAAAGGATATGTTAAAAGAAATGAAGAAGGATGTTGGAAGCTAAGGTATAAGCTAAGTTTGTTGTAAGATCTTTGATGACTATTAATGTATGTAAGTGTACTTAATATGTGATAAATGATATATTAATGAAGTTTTTAGATTTATTTTGGATACATAAAGTTGGTATTTAAGGTATCTTGAAGGAAGGAATGAAGGAAGGAAGGCTTGAACAATTGCATAATTGCATGTCTTGATGTCATTGCTTTGTTCATTTAATATGTACTTAATATATATATATATATATATATATATATATATATATACACACACACACATTTAAATGACATGGTAATGATGTGGTCTAGATGTATTTTAGATTTCCAAAGTTTTATTTTGAAATGTGTTGAAGAAAGGAATGAAAGGTTAGAAGCAAAGCTCTTGAAAGGTTGTAATGCTCTATTTGGGCATTTTGGCCTTTTCACCCGATTTTGTCTTTTTGCTTTATTCCTAAAGACCATTTTCCATTATTATTAATGCCTAAAATGGTGTTTCAAGTGTATTCAGGAAAAGGACAAAAAAGTGGAAACATAAGTTTATGGGTTGGAAGTAGCATTTTTGGTGGACTTTTTATAAAACTCTCCATTTAGGCATTTAGACTTTTTACACTCTTCTTATATCTCTTTAGCATAAACATGACTTCTTATCCATTTCTCCTTCCTTTTTAGAAGTCCAAAACATAAATAAACTCTCCAAAATCCTCTCTTCCATTCATGGCTATAAAATTAAGTTAGGAGAATTAAGTTTGCTCATCCATTTTCTTCCATCTTCTAAGCAAGTTAGTGACTTTCTCCTCTTTATTTCAAGTAAGTTATAATCAAATATATTTATTTTATATTTTTTATATGATTGAGTAAGTGACTTTCTCCATTTTCCACATGATTTGCAAGTGTTGACAAGCTAGTCACAACATCCTTTTAGTTCCATATGCAAGTGTTCATTCACAATGGTATACCTAGTAATCATTAAGAGCATATAATTCTCACTTTACTTATGTTCACATAAAAGTGTAACAATTCAATCACATATACATGTAATAAAACATAATCACATCATAAAATTATCACACATACACGTTAGAATCTAATAATGGTTTCTACTCACCTTTTGATGTGACCAACCTTTATGGTAGGTTTGGTTTTCTCTCTAGGGCTTCCTCATAGTGTTAAGATCCTAAAATTTGACACATACATGGTTATAAGTATGTCAAAGTGATTATGAATGCATGGTATGTAACCATGGCATGATCCATGCAAGTGGACCTAGTGTTTATGCATATTTTCCTTATGTGGCAGTCTGAGCTTGCTACATTCTTACGAAAATAACTCTATATATACTTATCCAAATGATTTAATTATTTTTTTTCAAATAAAATAGACACATAATGATATAGCATACTCAAATTTAAAAATAATATAAGACATATAGAAAATGTGGTGAATTTTTGAATTTTGCCCTGTTTCAATGTCATCTCGATCTGAGTAGGTCTTACAATCTTAGGTATATCTCAAATTGTACAAATCAAATTTCAAAACGGACTTATAAAAAGTTACAAAACACATAAAGGAACAATTTTTATGTTTTACTCATTGTCTAATTCAGTGTATAAAGTCACCAAAATAAATGACCAATCTCAGGGTGAGCAGGTTTTCAACATAGTGACAATCAGTCATGATGAAAGGGCAATATCTCAACAACCATGCTAGTTTTGGCAAAAATATTTTATAGGCATGTATAAAATACATAAATATACAACTTTCATGTTTGTCATATTACCAAATTCTGAACCAATGACCATCAAATTCTTTGAAAACATAATTAAAAGGCAAGTGATGTTTCATCCAGGTATAGGGTCAATCACAATCAATGAGCCATATCTCTTTCCTCACAGAACATAATTCAAAAATGCTTTACAAGTATTTATAGGGGATATAATCCTACAAATTCATGTTTTACACTTTGTCTAAATCGTCACATAAAGTCATCAAAATATATGAAAACAGAAAGACTGAGGTGATTTCGGTTGGTTGTGAACTAGCCCTAATGAAGGAGTCATATCTCCCCACACACACAAAATCAAGCAAAAATGTTTCATATAAATTTATATGGGGCATAAAGCTACAACTTTCATATTTTTCACTTTCCTAATTCCTCATCTAGGGTTAGGAACTCATGGGTACAAAATTCTGATCTAACAACAAAACCAACACAATTAGCTCTTGTTCCCTTGAATTTTAACTTCCATCCTTTCACTAACCATGCATGATTAACATGTCATTAGGGGTTAATGTTGTGTGGGAAGAAAATAAATTAACTTATTGGTTGCCCCAGAATTAGAAAATCTTAGGATTCTTTCCTAGGCAGCTCACTCTTCTCCCTCTCCTTCTTCTTCTTCTTCTTATTCTTCTTCTTCCTTTCTTTCTTTTTTCCTTATCTCTCTCTTTCTTCTGTTGTCCCTCATATTTAACCCCTCTATCATGATCCTAAAGGGTGTAAAATTCCATTTGTAAACCTATTGTAACAAGATAGAATCATGGTGTTTCATTTCCATTGGTTGGAAGTTCACTTTTCCTCTTTTAGTCCCTCTTCTTCACTCCTTCATCACCTCCATCCATCTTCTAATCCTTAGATGCTCCTTATACTTTTAAATAAGCTCTATAACACCTTTATTTATGATGTTATAACATGCATACTACATAAGACAATTTGTCATGCAACTATACAAACATTACATATATGTTCAAGTGTACCAAATGCAATGGTGCAAGTGTCATCGTCATGCTTATCCAATTCACATGTCTAAATGATCATTTATTTAATTCATATGTTCATGTGGGATTTCAAATCATTTATCCAATGAATATGTTCATGTGGGATTTTAAATCATTTATGCAATGAATATGTTCATGTGATAATGCCAATGAATGTGAAAGGGGATGTTACATACACCTTGGTTGAACTAAGAGCAATATTGATGTAGTATACAATTGCATATTTGAAAGGTGTTGATGTATATCAATTGATTAAGCAAATTGTTGATGATTATAGACCTTTTAGATATTAATTAACATTTTAATATTTATGTTTAATATGAGAATTAATGGTTGATGTGTTTTACACCTTGGTTGAGATGGAGGAAATATTGATGTCTTAATGGGCTTTATGAAGTCCTTATGTAAATGAATTGTGTTTATGAAAAAAAAATTGATGATTATTGACCTTTTATATGTTAATTAACATTTTAATATTTATGTTTAATATGAGAATTAATAGTTGAGTGATGTTTTACAACTTGGTTGAGATGGAGGAAATATTGATGTCTTAATGGGCTTTATGAAGTCCTTGTGTAAAATAATCATGTTTATGAACAAAATTGATGTTAAATTGAGTTTCTTGATTTGTTTTGACATTCTATACCTTACAAATAGTGTTATATGTGAATGGAGGAGATGTTCTTTATTTATATAGGGTAGGATAATACATAAATATCTTAATGAGTATCATTTATGATGAGAAATGAATATGTTGATGAATTTAGAAGTAAACATTGATGATCATGAAATGAATTAAGGATTATAATTATGGATTTTGACATGATTCAATGGTGATGTTAGTTTTGATATTATGAATGAGATAAATGGAAAATGGTGACAATGAGCCAAGTATGAAGGATGATAGTTATGTTATAAGCTAGAGTTAATGAAAGTTATGTTAGAATGATTGATTGATGTTTAAGACATCATTGTCCTTATAAGAAATTTTTCTCCATTATGATATATGTTATGTGTTCTATTGATGAGTTTGAGTAACTCTCCATGTTTTAGATATTATAGCAATAATGTAATAGATGTCTATGCTTAGGCATATGTGTGGGTAAGATGATTAATGTAACATCCCTATCTGCATTCATTAGCATTCTCACATGAACCTATTCATTGCATAAATGATTTGCAATCCCATATTGACATAAGCATTAGATAAATGATCATTTAGATATGTGAATTGGATAAGCATGATGATGAAACTTGCACCATTGCAATTGAAACACTTAAACATATATGTAATGTTTGTATAGTTGCACGACAAATTATCTTATGTTATGTGCATGTTACAGTATCATAAATAATAATGTTTTAGAGCTTATTTAAAAGTATAAGGAGCATATGGGGATTAGCAGATGGATGAAGATTGTTGGACTAGATAGTTAATCCTAAGTCTTGGACTCTTTTGATCTTGACAAAGGAGATTGATCAATCCTAATGTTTCAATTGAGTGTTGTTTTGCAAAATTAAGTTAAGATTTCAATTGGAAGTTAGAAGGATTGCATAATCTTTAAGAAGGCAAAATTCATCCAAATTCGCAGTTAGTGGTCTATAATTCATGACCACAACTTAGTTCAGAGACAGGGTGAAACTCAGCTAGACAAATTCATAGGCATCATCGCTGATGCAACTCATCCAAAGATGGGACTGTCAAAGTCACAGACGAATTCGCAGTCTGTGTCACGCCTCAGTCGCGACTGCGACTTTCAAACTGATTGAAGAGGGAACCAAGTCCATAATCATAGCATGCCAAGTGTCTCAAGTATCTGTTGAAGAATAAAATTTGCGAGGGTGATATTTAGGGTAGCGATCACAATTCAAAAAGAATAAGATTTTCTTTCAAATAGAAGAAATTGAATCCTGAGTCATGCCCTGCATAAAGAAAAATCGCAACCACGACTTTTATGGGCAATTAGACTGCAATGGCTATATTTTTCGAATGGACCAATGAGGAGCTACCACGTGGACTAACCGTTAAACAAACATAGGGTTTTTCGCCACAATATTTAGCTCTCATATGAAAATTTGGATTTTGCAATCGCGAATGACCAGTAGCGACTGCGATGCCTGCCTTACATGCAATTAATGCATAATTTGCCTAGCATGTATTGGAGATTTGATGAGCTTTAAAGTCTAACGTCTCTTTGGTGGCTATGAGGTATAAATACTCAATCAAACAGTGATAAATGAGACAGATAGAGAATTCATTACTTGTGTTAAACCTCTCAAACTTTTGCTACTCAATTTCTTCTCTTCTTTATGAGATTGTAATTATTGGGTGTGAGCATTAAACACCAATTGTAAGAAAGGTTTTAGTGTGAGCCTATGAAAACACTTAAGAGAGGTTTTAGTGTGATCCTTGGAAAACATTTATAAGAGAGGTTATTATGTGAGGCTTGAGAACACAAACTATAAAAGTTAGGTGTGAGCTTGGAAACACTATTCTGAGTTAGTGGAACACCTAATTGCAGAGAATCGGGGAGTGGACATAGGGTTGGTTATACTCAAACCATTAAATAATTGTATCTTTTTTCTACTTCTTTTTTATCCTCATTTCAATTTTTTTATACACCAATTCAATCCCTCTTCTTGGTGCCTAGGCTAACAAGTGGTATCAGAGCCAAGTCTCACATACAAGCCTTAATTGGGTGAGCAAAGTTCATGGCACAAGAGGGAATTCACTGACACCTCAAGCCCCACTTAATGGATCCAACTATACTCATTGGAAGTATAGGATGAAGATCTATCTTGACACAGATATAATGGATCTTTGGGATGTAGTTGCCAAACAATGAAAGCCACCCTCTAAAGTAGTGGATGGAATTGAAGAACTCATTCTAAGGGAAGATTGGGTTGAAGCTCACAGGAGGTTAAATGGCAAAAATAAGAAAACAATGGCCATTCTTCTAAGCTCTCTTTCTAGGTAAGAGATTGAAAGAGTGCAACATTGCCAAATAGCATATGCCATTTGGAAGACTCTTGAGAACTATCATGAAGGCACAACACTAGTTAAATTAAGCCATTTGGAGGTGTACGTAATGGAATAGGAGCTCTTCATGATGAAAGACCATGAAAGCATCACCAAAATGACGAATAGATTCCTATCCATCATCACTAACATGAAAATATTCATAAGGACTCTCACCAACTATAAGGTAAACATAAAAATCCTTCAAACTCTTCCATTAGATAAGTTTGGTGTAAGAGTGTGTAGTATCCAAGAGTCCAATCTGGAGATTGGGAAGGTTTCAACGGATGCATTGATAGGCAGACTCTTAACTCATGAGTTGGCTTTACAAAAGGATTAGCAAATGAAGAAACTAAGGGGCCAAGGAGAAAAATCAGAAAAAGAAAGAAGAACCTTGGCACTCAAATCCTCAACAAAGGAGAAGGAGGTATAAACTACCTCTAGTGATGAAGAAAGTGACAAAGAAGAAGAGGAGCTAGCAATGCTCTCAAAAAGGACATAGGAGTTGATTAGAAGAAGAAAATAGAGAAGAAGCTTCAAGAAGATAACTCATAATCCTAGTGAGAGATCCAATGAAGTCATTTGCTATGACTGTGGCAAGCAAGGCCACATCAAATACGATTGTCCCAAAATAAAAAAGAAAAAGAGTTTCTCAGCTACTTGGGATGATAGCTATAGTGAAGATGAAGAATAAGGAGAAGTTGCTAACATTTGCTTCATGACACAAGAAGACTGTCCAAATGAGGTAAGTACTTCTTCCCACTATTGTTCAGATTATATGATTTTGATGAGATAGATAAAAAGCTTCTAGAAGCTCTTACTATGAGATGTGACAAATACAAGTCACAAATGAAGTCTTATAAGAACAAATGTCAAAAATTAGAGGATGATTATAAATCCGTCAATGATCTTGTAAGCGAATTGAGAGCATCAAATGATGAGCTCAAAAAATCTATAGAAAATATTTCTACATCATCTTCTTCATTAGCTTCATTGAGAAAAGAGAATGACTCTCTAAACGGATAAGTCATTGAGCTTAGAAGCTCAATCTCTAAGTTCCACAAAGGAAAGGAAGCCTTGGACACATTGATTGTGTCTAAAAGACCACCATTCATTAGACATGGTCTTGGCTTCAATGGAGCCTCCTTATCATCACAAACTACATTTATTAGATCATTAGAACCTCAAACCTCAAGTTTTGAGGCAATTGGAAGACAAGTGCTCCTAGCACTAAGCCTCCTAAGCCTAAGGGCAACAGGAAGGCTCCCCCAAGCTCAAGAACCAAGACTCAAAGAGCTAACCATGCCTACATGTATAACAAAAGACATGCTCACTCTCATAAACAATTCTTTACTACTTCTCATCACACATACACATGCAAGTATTCACATAATCAAGGTATGAAAAGGCCCTCTACTCATACTAAATTTAAGCATAGGAGAAAGATTCACAAGTCTAAACTCTAATGCCATTATTGCATGAAATTTGGGCATGTTAGCATTCATTGTTTTATCAGGAAGACTCACCTCAAATTAGAGAACCCTTGAACTCCTTACCTCCTAGGACCTAATTATGCTTAGATACCTAAGAAAAGGTAACTCACTTTTATTATGTAAGGGAGTATGGCAGCCACCAAATCAAGAAATTGGCATGTGGATAATGGATGTTCCAAGCATATGACTGGAAACAGAAAGCTATTCACAACATTAAAGGAAAAAGAAGGTCGAAATGTCACATTTGGTAATAATGTCAAGGGTAAGGTAATTGGCATTGGAACCACTGGTAAGAATGGTTATTCATTAATTGATAATCTTTTATTAGTTAGTGGCTTACAACATAATTTGTTGAGTGTAAGTCAATTGTATGACAAAGGTAATAAGTAACCTTTGATCCTAGGGAATGCCGAGTCACCACTTTAGTGGATGATGAGGTTATTTTCAAAGGTGAAAGGAAAGGCAATACCTACTCAATTGACTTAGACAATTAGGCTAACCAATATTTTAAGTGTCTTATGTCTTTATGCAATGAAGCTTGGTATAGCATAGAAGGCTTGGACATGCAAGCATAGATCTTCTACAAAGCCTATCTAAAGGAAAGTTGGTGGAAGGCCTTCCAAAGCTAAATTTCATTAAAGACAAGACATGCGGTCCTTTCTAAATGAGGAAGCAACATCAAGCCTCTCATAAAGCAAAAAACGTTGTAAGTTCTTCTAGACCTCTGTAATTAGTTCATATGGACTTGATAGGGCCTACTATGAGTGCTAGCTTAGGTGGAAAGCATTTTACACTTGTCCTAGTTGATGACTACTATAGGTTTACTTAGGTGTCCTTTTTGGCTTGTAAGAGTGATACTTTTGATGCTTTCAAGAGTTTTGCAAAAAGGGTTAAAAAAAAAGGTTATTTTATTTCTTCTATTATAAGTGACCATGAAAAGGAATTCAAAATAAGTCTTTTGAAACTTATTGTTCAAAGAATGAAGTTTTTCATAATTTTTCAACTCTTAGAACACCACAACAAAATGGTGTTGTAGAGATAAAAAATAGAACACTAGTAGAAATGGCTAGGACCATGCTCAATGAGTATTCTTTATCGAATTACTTTTGGGCCAAAGCCATTAATACTTCGTGTTACATTGCAAATAGAGTTTTTAAAAGACTCATTCTCAATAAAACTTCTTATGAGCTAAGGAATAGTAGAAAACCCAACATATCATACCTAAGGATAATCTTAGAAAATTTGACTCCAAGACCAATGAAGGAATATTCTTAGGCTATTCCACCTCTAGCAAGGCATATAGAGTCTTAACAAAAGTTTAATGGTAGTTGAAGAGTCTATGAATATTGTCTTTGATGAATCTAGTAAACTTGATCTTGGGAAAGGTATTTTTGTTGATGATCTTGTAGGTGACTTTGAAAAGCTAGAATTGGAAGACACTACAAGAAGAGAAGATAAAAATAAGGAAGGAGGTGAATCATCAAAAGAAGATGAGGAGCCATAACATCAATAAAGAGATGAGCCAAGCCAATATCTACCCAAAGATTGGAGATTTTCCAAATATCACCCCAAGGACTTGATCATTGGTGATACCTCCAAGCGTGTAAGTACTATATCACAACTTCATCCTTTAGATAATAATCTTTCCATTGTTTCTCAACTTTAGCCAAAATCAATTGATGAGGCTCTTGATGATGAGAATTAGGTGCTTGCTATGCAAGAGGTACTCAACCAATTTAAGAGAAACAAGGTATGGGAACTTGTCCTTAGGCCTAAGGAACACTCCATTATAGGTTGCAAATGGGTGTTTAAGAACAAGTTACATGAGCAAGGTCTTATCACAAGAAATAAAGCTAGATCGATTGCTAAGGGATACAACTAAGAAGATGCCATAGATTATGATGAGACATTTGCCCCTATTGCAAGATTATAGGCCATTAGGGTACTTTTAGCTTTTGCATGCCACATGAATTTTAACCTTTTTCAAATGGATGTTAAAAGTGCTTTTTTGAATTAAATTATTGAGGAGGAAGTCTATGTTGAACAACCTCCTAGTTTTTAGTCACATTATTTTCCAAATCATGTTTTTAAATTGAACAAAACCTTATATGCATTGAAACAAGCTCCAAGAACTTGGTATGAAAGGCGTAGTTCATTTCTCTTAAAAAATGATTTTGAAAAAGGAAAGGTGGACACCACACTATTTGTTAAAAAACACAAGCATGATACACTAATTGTACAAATCTATATTGATGATATCATTTTTTGTGCTACTAATGAGTCTCTTTGTGAGGATTTTGAAAAGTGTATAACTAGGGAATTCAAAATGAGCATGATGGGAGAGCTCAAGTTCTTTCTCAGTTTACATATCAGGCAAACCAAATAAGGGATCTTCATTAACCAAGCCAAGTACATGAGGGAAACATTCAAGAAGTTCGACATGGATGGTTACAAAGTAGCCAAAACCCCCATGAGTGGTACCATCAAGCTAGACAAAGATGAATCAGGTAAAATAGCAGATGAAAAAAGATATTGAGGTATGATCGGATATCTACTTTATCTTACTGCTTATAGGCCAGATATCATGTTTAGTGTATGTATGTGTGCTAGGTTTCAATCCTCTCATATAAAGTCTTATTTAAATGTTATTAAGAGAATTTTAAGTATTTGCATGGCACAATTTACTTAGGATTATGGTATCCTAGGATTCATCCTTTAGTCTCATAGGATATTCAGATATGGATTATGCAAGTAGTTTATTAGATAGAAAAGCACTTATGGGACTTGCCAATTTATAGGAGAATGCCTAGTATCTTGGTTTAGCCAAAAACAAGTGTCGGTTTCCTTATCCACTATAGAAGCCAAGTATGTTGTTGCGGGTTGTTGTTGCACCAAAGTTCTTTGGATGAAACAACAATTGAAGGATTTTGGCAAAGTGATTGATTACATTCCTATTAAATGTGATAACACTAGTGCTATTAATCTTTCTAAGAATCCCATCCAACACTCTAGGAGCAAACACATAGATATTAGACATCATTTCCTTAGAGATTAAGTGTGAAAGGGTGATGTTGTGTTAGAGTTTATTGACACAAATCATCAACTTATGGATATTTTCACTAAACCTCTCAATGAAAAAAGATTGAACTTCATTAAAAGAGAATTGGAAATGCTTAATGGAAGCTCCCTAAAGTGAAAATTTTGATCTTATGTATGATTGCTATATGTGTTGTTTGTTGATTGTATGTCTTATGTTTTTTGTGTGGAATATTCTAAGTGGATCACAATTTTGATTCTTTCAAAACTTTTTTTTTTTATTCTTATCCTTGCTAACTCATAATTCACAGTCATTATCCTATCTTCACAGTCGCAAATTATACCTCCTAGTCACCCGACTATCAAACATTAAATTGCAGTCGCAAGAATCAAGCTCCACCTTGAATTTTGGTCAAGAATTCAAATTTTTTACCATTGTAGTGTGTATTCCTGAGGAAATTTTATCTGTTACTCATAATTTTTAGAATTTGCAATCGTGACTCCTAAATTCACGAACGTGAATTAGGGTAACCACCTAGACATTTAAGTGATTTGACTACCAACCATTTCTATCTCTTCATTAATCCATTTCTAGTCATTTCTAACCATTTACAGAGACTTCAAATGGCTATAAATACCCCCTTCAACAGTATCATCCTCACTTCTCTTATAACATCAATTTTTCTCTCTCAAAACTCTCTAAAATCAAAAATCTCTTCATCCTTTACAATGGCTCTCAAGAATATCTTAAGAACAGATAAGGGCAAGGTCGTGGCTCGGCCATCTGCACCCCTTGCACTCCACCTAATGAAAGGCATCACTAAGGAAGAGAAAGAGAGGTACAAAACAAAATTTTCTAAGATCATCCTCCTTAATAAGATTCCTTCTACCTTTCTATTGAAAACCTTAGGCATCAATGCAGAGATTCGTGCCTTCCTTTGCAACATAGGCTGGAATGAGTTCATCTTTAAGGAGAAACCCGATTACGAAGAAATTGTGAGGGAATTTATGTGCACGGTTCAACTAAGTCATAAAGGCGATTCCTGAGCAGGGCAATACGGGTTAGTATTCTAGGCTTTTGGTGATCCTTTTTATATTACTTTCGACTAATTTTCCTCTCTCTTCAATCTTCAAGTCAGAGAAACCATTTCATTCATAATCTCCACACTTGATGTCATTTACTCCAAATTTTGGTGGGAAATTTCCATTAAAACCAAACATGACTTGAGATCCTCCCTAGCCAAACACATTAAAACCCTACCCCTTTGGATACTCCATTGTATCATCACCTTTTTCGTAAATGCTAAAGGTGATGGCAATGAGAAAGAATAGTAAAAAGACTTGACATTTCTTTTATGCTTTGTCAAAAATAAGACTATTCAAACCAGATAGTATCTTGTGGATTAATTGATCCACATGAGTACCAAACCCAAAAGTCAATTCCTTTTACCTTCTGATATTACAGCCATATATCACTTTGTAGGAGCACTTGATGAAGAAAATGAAAAATTCCTCACCAATAAACTCTTTCCTTCACAAAACTTCCTTAATCTCACTTGTCTCATTAATGCTAAAGCTATTCACCCAGACACCAATGTGTATACCCTGGGTGCCATTGGAGCTAAGAAAATGGAGATTTCACAAGCTTCCAAATGGAAGAGACTAGCTATTGAAGAAGGATCTCCATCCATCCCTCCTCAACCAAAGCCTAAGGCGAAACTCTCCTTTGCAACCATCAACAATAAGCTTGATAAGTTGATGAGGATGATGAAAAGGAGATTTTTGTTCCTGTTTCATCTTCATAGTGATATGATTGATTTGCAAGAGAAGTTAGGACTCCCTCTTTGCCATCTTTCGAACTTTATAGAGTTTGATGATACTCAAGAAGTAGAAGGCAATGATGAAGTTGAGGATGGAGATGAGGTTGAAGATAAGGATCAGGGTGAAGATGAAGACTTTCTAGCGATGATTCTCCTATTTTCTAGTTTAGGAACTCTTTTGTATTTTTTTTTTTTTTTGTAAAAAATGTGATCCCACACATAACTTGTTTCTAAGCTTATATATATATATATATATATATATATATATATGTTGTTTCTTTGCTGAAATTATGTGTTATGTGCTTGCTTTACTTCATTTGTTTATGCATTAGCTCCTTATGTTTACTTGCTTACTTATGCAATTGATATTTTTCCCTTATACCTTCTTTTTTATCTTGCCAAGGGGGAGAGATATAACCTAGAATGAATGAAAGAGGGAAAGAAAATAATAGCATTAGTTGAGGGGGGAGCATAGGAGCATAAGGACATAGAAGCATAAGAGCATCATCATACTTAGAATTTTGGTCTTAAAGTCATACTTAGAAAATTTTTCTAAAATTTTTAAGTATACATTAGAACAATTTATCACACCAACTTCGCATTTCTGCATTATTTTCTCTTAGGATCAATCTAAGTTGTCAAAATCAAAAAGGGGGAGATTATTGGACTATGATGGTTAATCCTAAGTCTTAGACCTCTTTTCATCTTGATATAGGAGATTGATCAATCCTAATGTTTCAATTAAGTGTTGTTTTGCATAATTAAGTTAAGATTTCAATTGGAAGTTGGAAGATTGCATAATCTTTAAGAAGGCAAAGTTCACCCAAATTCATAGTCAGTAGTCTGTAATTCGTGACCGCGACTTAGTTCAAAGACAAGGTGAAACTCAGCCAAACGGATTTGTAGGCATCATTACTACCCCGACTCATCCAAAGATGGGAGTGTCAAAGTCACAGACAAATTTGCAGTCTAGATGTATATGTAATTACCTTACTGTGTTGCATAAAAACACATCCCAAACCTTGATGAGAGGCATAACTATAAACTACAAATCCTCCATTACCAGTAGAAATGGCTAACACTGGAGCATATGTCAATCTATCTTTTAATTCATCAAAACTCTCTTGATATGCTTTAAACCACTGAAATGTTGTACTTTTTTTAAGTAACTTAGTCAAAGGAGAAGCTATCAATGAAAACCCCTTAACAAATTGAGGATAATACCTAGCTAGTCCTAATAAACTTCGAACTTCTACAACACTCTTTGGGGTTTCTCATTTTACTATTGCTTCCATTTTGTTTGGATCCATTTTTATACCTTTTTCAGAAATTACATGTCCTACAAATATCACATGGTCAATCTAGAACTCACACTTGCTTAATTTAGCAAATAGTTATTTTGTCTCAAAATTTGCAACACAACCCATAAATATTATTCGTGATCCTCTTTGCTCCTTAAATACACCAATATGTCATCAATGAACACAATTACAAATTTGGCTAAGTAAGGCTGGAACACTTTGTTCATGAGAGACATAAACACAATTGGTGCATTAGTCAAACCAAATGGCATCACCAAAGATTCATAATGCCTATACTTGGTTTGAAAAGCTATCTTTGATGCATCGTGATTTGAAATTTTGAGCTAATAATATCCTTATTTCAGGTCAATTTTAGAAAACACCCGTGCTCATTATAACTAGTCAAACAGACCATCTATCCTTGGTAAAGGATATTTGTTCTTTACAGTAACCCTATTTAACTATCTGTAATCAATACACAACCTCATTGTCCCATTTTTCTTTTTAACAAATAATACTGAAGCACCCTAAGGTGACACACTAGGTTTGATGAATTCCTTTTCAAGTAGTTCCTATAATTCGGTCTTTAATTCTCTCAACTCAGCTGGAACCATTCTATAAAGTGGAATGGATATCGATGTTGTTCTTGGGACTAACTCAATTATGAATTCTATCTTTCTGCCAGGTGGCCAACTAGGTAAGTCAGCTGGAAACACATCTAGAAACTCATTTACCATTAGAATATTCTCAAGTGATTCATTTATGAACCTTGTGTCTACCACATCTGCCAAATAAGGCTCATAACCACTTTTAATTATATGAAAAGCCTTGATAATATAAACTAGACACGTAGGTACAATTTGCCTTTCCCTTTGAAATACAACCTTTGCATCATTTAGAGATTCTAGAATAACTTCCTTTATAAAATAATTCACTATTGCGTGATTTTTGAACAACCAGTCTATACCCAGTATCACATCAAATTCACGGAGTGGCAACAGTGCTAGATCAACATTTAACTTAACATCATCAATGTAAATCACACAATCATGACATACCTTATCCACAATCATCACATCTCTCAAAAGAGTACTAACACATACATTAAAACCTAAAGTTGATGCTTACTACACAATTGTGATGCCATGTTCAATGAAATAAATGAATGTATGGAGCCAAGATTAATTAATACATCAACTTTTAAATCATGGAGAAAAAGTTTACCAGTGATAACTTTTGGAGCAACAATAAATTATTGCCTAGTCATGGCAAATACTTTGGCTTATGTCAGGGGTCTAGAACTCTGACCTTCTAATCTAATCATACCTTAGCCAGCTGTGGTTATTATACCTCTGCCTCTGCCAAATGATACTCCAGCTCCACTTGCTTTTGAAATTTTAACTGTGGACTCTAATGTAGATTTGCCTCTGCCTCTACCTCCCTTTGACATTCTAGATCTTTCAGGAAAATCTCTAAACATATGATCAAACGACCCATAAAAGTAGTACCCACCAGTCAATTTTCTACATTCACTCATATGTTGTTCCCCACAATATACACATGAGGATCGTTGTTGCATAACATGGCCTTGACCTCTATCCGCATATGATGAAACTCCTAATCCCTTGCCTCTATAGCTAAAGTAGCCACCCCTAACATTGTACTGTGATGGCATATAATCTCCACATTTACCTTTTTTTCTATTAAAATCTCCCACGAACTCAATAGGTCCTCTTTTTACTCATTGCATTATCTTTTTTTTTCTAGTCTTTCCACTATGATTGCAGCAGCTTTTAGCTTGGTATAACTTTTAAAGACTATGATCTTACTTCTAATCTCATATCTTAGTCACTCTTCAACTTTCGACATTGTCTTTGTCAGTGGCCACCAAGAAGGATGCATAATGAGATAATTGATTGAATTTTACCTCATACTCAGCTATAGTTATCTCCCCCTATTTTAGGTTCAGAAATACCTTTCTTTTATCATCTTTGTACACTTCTGGCATGTAATTGTTGTTGAACTCACAAAGAAAATAATCTTATGTAAGCGTTAGAGGCTAGATATTACTCCTTAAAATGGTTTACCATTAATCATATGCATCACCTTGTAATAGCAACACTACATAATCAAACTTTTCTTTTACAGTGCATTTCATCAAATTCAAAATCTTTGTATTCTTTCTAGCCATGTTTCTGCCACTGATGAATCTATGGCGCCACTAAAGTCAAATGCACCTATTTTCTTAATTTCTCATACCTCATTTCTCTTTGATTTTTTGGACCCTGCGTTGTAGGTTCATAAATTCTATATTGTGATTACCCATGAGATATGTGTTGTGCATGAGAATGTGTAGGAGATCTAACTCTATCAATAGGTTGATCCCTTAATGGATGGCATGATGCTTCTATGGAATGCAAATCGGATGACTCCTATCTCCTTGGTGAGCCATGTGCACTACCAAGAGCACCCTATACTAATGCCCAATAGACATATAAGACTATGTCATATGATAATGCATAATAGTGAAAAAGTCATGTCATGTTCTTATGTATGTCCCTATGGAACATATCCTTGCTTTGACACTAAAAATTGTATTGCCCTTAGCACTAAGAAGGGGGGTTGAATTGGTGTATAAAAATTAAAATAGAAAGGTAGAAGAAGATTGAAGGACACACGATTTATAGTGCCTCAGGAATAATCGACTTTATGTCCACGCCCCAATTCTCAGTAATTAGGTATTCCACTAATTATCAATGGTGTTTTCAAGCTCACATCAAACTTTTACACTTATGTTTTCAAAGGCTCACACAATAACCTTTACACTTGTGTTTTAGAAGCCCACACAACAACCTTTACACTTGTGTTTTTCAGGCTCACATAACAACCTTTCTAGAGTGTTTTAATAGGTTGATGCTAAAACCTTTACAAATAGTGTTTATGCTCACACCAAACAATCACTAAAGGAAAGAAATGAATGAGTAGCAAAATTGCAATAGTTTATGTTACAAATTAATGAATTCTCTTTCATTTACATCTATTTGGTAAGGTATTTACAGCCTCTACCCACCAAAGAAACGTTGCAATAAAACTAGTACAAAATCTTCAAGTGTGCTAGACATATTTTGCATTAAATGCTTGACAGGGTTCATTCGCGGTCGCTACTACTCTTTCGCAATCACGAATTTCGAATTTCCATATGGGAGCAAAAAATTACGACAAAAAATCCCATTTATGTCTAATGGCTAGTACATGTGGCAGCTTCTCACTAGTTCACTATGAAAATATAGTCGTTGCCTTTCACTTGCTCACAAAAATAGCGGTCGTAAATTAATTTGTACCGGACTCGACTGAGGATGCAAATTTGTCTGTCAGAACTTGCATTCTCCACTTCACGAATCGTAGTCGCTACTAATACATAGCCTTCGTGATTTATGTCTTCTAATGATCACCTGAGACACTTGTCATGATTTGGTTGTAGACTTGTTGCCATCTTGAGTTACTTCAAAATTCACGGTCGCAACTGAGGCGTGACACGCACCGTGAATTCGTCTGGCATTGTTGGACTCCTTCTTTTGAATGAATCGTGGTCGAGAATGGCTCTCCGATTTCACCTGCCTGATTTTAGCATGTTTTAACATGAGTTCTGGTCACGAATCCTGGATTTCGGTCGTGATTTACATGTTACTTTGGAGTTTAACAACTCTTTCCATCTCTTCTTGAGAGATTTATCTATTTCTGCAAAATCAACACTTATTTGAAATATTAGTGATGATTAATCGCCTTTATTAAGATCAAAAAGGGTTCTAGACTTAAGATTAACCATGTTAGTCCAACAATCTCCCCCTTTTTTATTTTGATAACTTAGATTGATCCAAAGTGAAAAATAAGTGTAGAAAAGTGAAATTGAATCATACTTAGAATTGATGATCACTTAAGATGATTAGCAAAGATTTCTAAGTTTGAAGTTAAGTTGCTTCTTAGTTGCTCCCCCTCAACTTATGCACTCACTCCCCCTTAATTAGTTATCTCTCCTTTGGATAAATTTTCACTCGTATCTTAACTTATCTTATCTCTCCCCTTTTGGCAAGATCAAAAAGGTTAGATAAGACGAAAGATAATTAAAGGGAAATTTAAGGCATAAATTATTAAGAAGCATAAGAATAAGTATGAAACAAAAGCATGTAAGGAACAAACATTAATCATAAAGATAAAAGTAGTTGCTCAACACAAAGACATGCAAAAAAGAACAAACTTTTATAGATATAACAAATGTGGGATCACAAAAATTGCAATTACAAAAAGTAAACTAAGAAAAGAAAAAGTACACAGAGAAACCTAAAATCTAAAAGACTAGACAATCACTATCATATCCAGAAGAGTCATCCTCGTGCTCTTGGAGGCCACCCTCAGCCTCATCTCTGTCTTTCACACCTTCATCCCCATCTTGTGTATCTTTAAAATTCATGAAGTCGGAGAGATGGCAAAGTGGAACTCCGAGTTTCTCTTGGTGATCCACCATATCGTTGTTGAGGTGGGAGAGGAATAGAGATCATCTCTTCATCATCCGCATAAGCTTATCAAGCTTATTGTTGATAGTGGAGAGGGATTCTATAGAGTTAGGCTTAGGTGGTGGAGGAGTAGAGGGAGAAACTTCTTTAAGACATAGACGCTTCGCTTGGAAGCTTGCGAGCTCTCCATATGCTCAGCCCCAAAAGTACCAAGAAGGTATACGTAGGAATCTGGATGAATTGCCTTAGCATTGATGAGGTAGGTGTGGTCCAAAAAGTACTGAGAGGGTAGATACTTCTTAATGAGTAACTTCTCCTTATCCTCATCAAGTGCTACCACAATTTGATAGATTGTTGTGACGTGAGAGGGGAGCAAAAATTGACTCTTTGACTTTGTACTCATGTGGATCAATTGATCCACCAGATAGCGGCCAATTTGGAGCGGTTGGTTCTTCACAAGACAAAAAAGGAATGGAAGATCCTTTTGTGAGACCTTCTCGTGCCCATCACCCCTCGCATTGATGGAGAATGTGATGATGTGGTGAAGAATCCACAAAGGCAAAGTCTTTATGTGTTTTACAATAGAGGATCTTGAGTCGTGTCTCACTTTGATCGAAACTTCTACCCAAAACTCTAAATATATAACATCGAGAGCCAAAATAATAAATGGAATGTGCTCACCGATTTGAGGTTGAAGAGAAAGGATAGTTGCTCAAAGGTGATAAAGTATGGATCCCAAAAAGCACGAAAGATGAGACTATATTGCCCAGCAGGAGATTCCACTTTACGGCTTAGTTGAACTGTACACATGAATTCTTGGACTATCTCCTCATACCCCAGTTCATCTCTAAAAATGAACTCATTCCAGCCAAGGTCAGACAGGAATGCTCGGATTTCATAGTGGATGCTAAGAGTCTCAAGTAGAAAGGTGGAGGATATCATGTTAGGTAAGATGACTTTAGATAGGTTTGCCTTATATCTCTCCTTTTCTTCACGGGTCACTCCCTTCATATAGATGAGGGAAGGAGGTGCAGAGGGTTGTGCTATACCCTTGCCTTTCTTAGCTCTAAAAGATTTCTTTGGTTCCATGAAGAACTTGAGAGAATTGGAGATTTGGAAGTTTGAGATATGAAGTTATGATGAAAAGCACTATCAAAAGGATTTATATAGGCTCTGAAGAGACATTCAACAGCAATAAATGGCTAGAAATGGATTAAATGAAGAGAGGAAACGATTGGCAATCAAATCACTTAATTGCCTAAGTGGTTACTCTAATTCGTGTCAACGAATTTGGAAGTCACGACCGCGAATTCCAAAAAATGTGAGTAACGGATAAATTTTCCTTGGGAATACGCACTGTAACGATCAAAATTTTGAAATTAATGACCAAAATTCACAGTGGAAAGATATTTCACGGCCTGGAATTGATATTTGACAGTCGAGTGAAATTGACTTATAATTCGTGACCGTTAAGAAAGAATAGCGAACATAAGTAATTTTGAACAATTGATTATAATATGTCACATAATAAGATAAATGGATGAAGTATAAATGTAAAATAATTCAAATATTTAAAAGATGCTTGAACATACAAACTAGGGCTAGAAATTTAATAATTGTCATATATGGCCCTAGCATGGAGTATATGATTTTTTAATGATTGATTTGAACATTTGAAATGTAGAAAATGTCAAATGCAAAATGAATTGATCCAACTCATCACACAA